>CAJJDN010000001.1:948702-1141545 GCA_905182985.1 Paramecium sonneborni
AAGATTTGAGTCTTATATTTAATTAATATATAAAATAATCATAATTTCTAGATGAGACGAAGTATGTCAGCTGCAAACTTATCTCTAACATCAAAGTGTGTATATCCGTTTTATTAATACTAATATTATGAATGATAGAATTACTGATTCATCACTTCCAGGAACAATGCAAGTATTTTTTGAATTGACAATGCAATTGTATTTGATGATATCATCATTTGGAGACCAGAAAGAATATACTTTAGAACCTTCTCTATGAGTTTTAGAATTTAAAGCAGTAAGCATTTGTGATGATGGTGAGAATCCATTATAAGTACTACAAGTAGGTAATCCAGTTGCATAAGTGCAATCAACTAAACCATAATTAGCTCCAGCTAATCCAAAGAAAGCGGCAATAGAATTAGTGATTGGATCTCCAACAGTAAATTTACTAAACAAAGATTCTGAATAAGTTCCACCAATGATAGCTGCTCTAGCTAATGTGACTCCCATTGAATGACCAATTACAATAACTTTACTAGCTTTTGTATAAGCAAGAACACCTTCTATGAAACGTCTAGTAGTCATCACATATTTCTCAGAATGACTATTTTATGAAGCCAAATTAGGATTGGCAGGTCCTAAAAAATATTATTATAAAATCTACCCCATGTTGTCACATACAAATCAGCTTTAGTGTATCCACCATAATTTTATAAATATTCAATAAGTTATGTGAATCCAGTCTACCAGCCAACTGTTCCACCATTACCAACTCCAATATCAGAATTTCCATGAACAAATACAATTGGATATTTTGAAGGAGCAGTAGTTGGTCTAGTTTCAGCACCTCTAAGAAAATAATTGATTATTTTATTACCCATATGTTGACCAAGTGATATCAGATCTAATGAAATCATATTTTGTATCAAAAGATTTTATGAAGGATGCAAAATCTGCAGTAAATCCATGATCTATATTACTAACATTACTCTCATAATTCATATATGCTGTAGCACCCAAAACCATCAATACTCCAAATGTTAACAATAGTGTTTAAGTTGTCATCAAATTCAAATAAATATCTAATTACAGAACCAAGGTGTTTATTAATTTGCGAACAAAGATATTTCGTCATTAATTATTGCGTAATGTATAATTGGTTTGGCAATCATATTTATTATAAAAATATTTTAATAAAAATCATTCAATATTATCCAAATTCCTTAAACATCATTGCCATATCTGACAATTGATTCTTTTTGGGCATTGGCATTCTTGGAGGTTAATTATCTTCTAAACTGAATAATTATTTTTCAGTTAACTCTTTTTTAATATACATCAAATAAGTAGATCTACTCATATCTGAAAATTTTGGCATAAATTTTAAATATGTTTTTTCATCATCATCAATATATTATTTCTGTCCTCCTTTTTATTTGAATAGCATTTTACTCAGTTCCTTATTTTCAATATCCATTTTCCTTTCAACTCCATCTATTATCATACCAATTACTTAGTGAGATTTCTTTTATTATTTTTCTATTTAATCTCTTATCTATTTTTAAGCCTTTTATTGTTTCTCTTATTATAAAATCAAATCTGTCCCTTATGCTTCCAAATTTATTACTGATTAACTTATCTGTGAATTTTATTGTTTGTCTCCCATCTTTTTCAAAATAGGTTTAGGAATTGAACTTGATTTTGGTTGTATTAAATTTTATGTTGATTATATCTTTGTATCATCTAATCCTGTTAAAGAATTTCTTCCTTAAGAAGGCTACAAAGATGTTTAATGATTAAAAGGTTTTTTATCAATCTCTTGTACTAAAATTCTTACATTTTTTCTTTATTTTGAAGATTATTATTATTACTACTATTGTTAATTTTCATTTTCAGGATTTTATACTTAAATTTCTCTTTCAAAGGCTGATTTTAATTTTTAAATTCTTTCCTTTTCTTTTTATTCTCTAAGTAAATTAGCAAAAAACTTTGATAAACCTAAAGCTTCTCTATGTTTATAAATAAAATCTTTTAATTTCTTCTTTTTACTTTTTTCTAATACTTTTCTCAAATAAATTGTTTCTTCTTCATCTTTTAAATCAATATTCACATTATTCTATACAATCTTTTTACCTGCTACCATTTTATCAATTTTTTTTCGTTTTAATTCTTTTAATTCTTTTTCTGCTGTTATTTTACCATCTATAATATGTGCTTAATCTCTAACTTTTGTATCAATTTCCACTTTTACTGGAGGAGAATTGAATGATTCTTTATAAAACATAATTTCCTCTTTTGCTTTCAAATTTAACATTTTCCTACCAAAATTAAATTCTTTTTTATCAAAATCTTCCTTTTTTCTTAAACTAAACAATTATCCTAAAATATCATTATAATCACTGAATTCATTTGTTTCAATCTTTCCAGTTACCATTTTATTAACATATACATCCAAATCTTATTTATGATGTTCATCTCTATCTGGATGTTCTCTATATTCTATATTTTCTAATTATCTCTTTAATAATGTTCCTGCATTACTTACATTCTTTTCATCAGTTTTTTTTGGTTTTGGATATTCATTAAAATATTAATTAGTTGTTAAAATTTTAGATTTATGATCTAAAGGTCTTTCCAATCCAATTTTAATCAAACCAACTGATTTACCCAATTTTCTATTTAATTTTACTAATCTTCTATTATTTGATATTGGCTTCTTAGAAACTGATTATGTTTTTTTCTTTTCAAACATATCATCATCAAATTATAAATTATCTATAGAAGGTGCAAAAAAACTTCCATCAAAAAAACTATCTTAACTATTCGAATCACTATCAAATATATTAATTGATGCATCAGTACCATGAGGTTATGATTACTCAACAACTTTTTAATCAAATTATTTATTTATTTTATATTCTTATTTTACTTATGTTTTTAAATATAATTATTAATTTAAAGGTTTTATTTGAAAGAGATGATACATATCATTATTAAACTTCTTTAAATATTGAGATTCTGATTATTCTTATTAATCTCTATGTTTTTTCCTTATTTTATGTAATTCTGAATCTAATGTCGATTCAGCTATAAAACTTAAATCAGCTAAATCTTTGAGATTTTATTCAACTCTATGTTTTCCCTCACTTGCCAATTTTATTATATGTTTCTTAAATTCATCTATTCCTTATATATATTTTTCTGCTAACCAACTTGCTGTTGTTAATGACTCTACAATCCTATGATAATTATTCTAAGCTTCATAATTACACATAATAGTAACTAAAGCAGATAAAGTTGTTATAACACATCTCTTCATCCTCTTTCTTTCTCTGTTTTTGTACTTTCTTTATGTAAATTTTTCTTAATTAATCCGAATCCTCATTTCTCCACATAAAATTACTATTGCTTCTTCAGCTACTCTTAATGATTCTTCATATTCACTTATTTCATAATAATAATTTGATAAATAAACTTTTGCTTTTGCACAAGTATTCACTAAATTAGGATTTGGTGTATCAAGTATTTATTTTGCTATTCTTTAAGCTTCTAATAAATAATAATAAGCAACCTTTGGCTTATTGGCTTTTTTAAAGACTAAATTTGCCATTAATTGTAATTCAATTAAATTGTAGAAGTATTAATCTAATTCAAATTGTATATTTAATGGTTTTATTGTTTTTACTATCATATTAGCTATACGACTAGACTCAGATACTTCTTACTCATAAAAGTTTATCTCTTTTGCTTATTTTTTTGTTCTCTCTTTTTTTTATTTTTCATATTCATTAATTTTGTAGAAAAGAACAGTAACTTCCTGTTCTTTTATTCTTTCTTATCCTTCTTCATCAGAACTTGTTAAATGCGAAACATCTTCTAAACTAAAAATTTAAATAATTCAATACACAACTCCTTTCATTTCATTGGGCATAACTTTCTATATATAAAGATTTAAGTATTTGTATAATTCAAATATTGCTTAAGTTCCTCTTTAAATAATTTAAATCATTATTTCAGGTCTATCTTACTCAATATCTGGTTTTAACAATCCCTTTTTTATTATTTTATTTATGCAATTAATTATCCGACGATTCAGCATAACCATTTCACCTAATTCTAAATCTTTTCTTTGACTATAAAACTTATCTAAAAGCTAATATGCTCGCTTATAAAGTTTCTATTCAACTATATAAATCAAGTTACTTTTTATATCATTTTTCCAGTTTCTCTGTGAATATAATCATAGCTACCCTACAATAGACTTTTTAATTTACTCTCTTCTTTATTTTAATGAGAATGTTATTGTTAGTGAGATGTATTAACAGAAGAAGTTTCTTTTTAATTCATTAAATTAATGTTAATTCTAATTTTTATATATTTAAAAAATCATATATTTTTTCTATAGATTTTGGTTATATTTTGATTTAGATATGATTTTGGAATTGTTTATATATTATTAATTAATATATAATATATATAAAACATAAGGATTCATTACTACTTGCTTTCTATCACAGTAGTAATTTGTGATTCCAAACTTTAATATTAATTTGCTAATAATTAAGGTAATTGTCCTATATCTTTCAAAGAATTCATAAAATAATCTAACTCTTCTTTTATTCTTGTATATCCTATTCTTAAAAAATATTAAACAATATTCTTTACTTAGAAGTGATATTTAATTATCTAAATATTTTAACAAAATCTGAATTTAATATAGTAACAATATGACCAAAAACATTACAAAGATCTTATTTTGTAATAATATCTTCAATAGCTACATATAAGGATCGAGTATTCTAACAGATTTAATTAGTCATTTTAGTAGGAACAGTAATTTTAGCTTAGGAATCCTAAATAATTAATTATATAGATCACATTCCAATCAAGTTTAGCGATATCTTCAAAATGTTTATAAAATCTATCTTGTACTATAGTAGTTAACTTATCCATGACTTCAGCATTATGATTTTCATAATCTACCTTTATTGTTGTAAAATCATTCTAAATTTGATTTAAATTTGAAAATTCATTTTGTTAATATTAACTAATTTTTAATTATTTAATGATTACTTGATTATCTTAAACAGTTTATTAGATAAAGGCTCTAATAAATATAAAAAGAGTCTTAAACAAATTGATGAAATAGCTAAATTTTTAGCTGTAATTGTTGATATCTTGCCAAAATGTACAGCTCCTGCTCCCAAAATGTATTATGTGGCTAAGGAATTATAACTTTTAATTAATTCAACTAACTTTTATACTTACTCATAATTAATTATTGAATAAGATTCAAATAAATGCAAATATTAACTTATAGCTTATAAAAAGAATAAAAATGCTTATGTTACTTTATATTTGGAATTATCTTTTAAAATAATTATTTCAGTTTTTATTATTTTAAAATGTGAATTATTTACATATGAAGGTAATAGATTTTTACCTGCCATTGTACTATTATTTAGTAGAACGCTTTCATCTAATTATTCTACTTGTTTTAAATCCTCTAAATCTAATAAATAAGAAATTATTTCATAATTATCAAAAGATACATCAGAAGCCAACCAAATTTCATTCTCTAAATACTTATTCAATTATATTTTTTTATCTTTATGAAAATTTTAGAGATATTACTTTTCTTAAGTATTTCTCATATATATTAATTAATTTATCGAACATTTCTAATATTATCCTCTAATTTTTTACATTATTTTGTCATTTATTTATAAATCTTCATTCATTCTAGACATTTCCTATTAGTAAAATTAATCCCAAAATTTATAAACTTAAAGTAAATCTATAAAATCTTTAACTGAAGATTCAGATGCAATTCTTTTTGATGATAATAATAAGGCTACTTTTTCATTAGCAAATTTTAACATAGCTACAGGAATAGAAAAATGTTCTTCAATTATTTCCATATGTTTTGGTTAATCCAATACATTTTTAGCAATTGATTAAGCAAGTGCAATTTAGAGATTAATTGTCTTTTTTAAATTCTCTGAAAAAAATTAAACTATTTTTATAAAGATATTTAATGGTTATTCCTCCATAAATTAAGATATTTACTCCATGATAGATTACTCATCGAATTTCATTTATTATTGAGAATCCTCTTAATTAAAAAAGTTTTTAATTGCAATTAAAAATTCTTAATAATATCCTTGTAATTCTTCCATCACTTTTTATTTAAAAATTTTATCACCCATATCAATTATACCAGAAGAAGATAAAAGAGTTTTAATAAAACTATCATCTGATTGTTTATTAGAGGAAATAATTGATTATTGTTATTATTCTAACCAACTATCATTTACATATGAATTTGCAAGAACTGAATCATCATGATCATTTAATTAATGTGTTAATTAATTTATAAGTTATTTATTTGGTGTTAATAAGGATGTCATTTAAGTAAGCATAATTGATAAAAGATGATTTAATATTGTAGTATATAAATTTTTTTGTAATTATTCTAACTTTAAAGGTATGAACTTTAAACTTGTAATAGATTTGATTGATTAATATGTCTATTCACTTACTTTTAATAATTAAACAGCTTAGGAATATTTCTTAGTATTTATTAATTCTGATAATGTTGTAAAACTCTTTTAAATTGACTAAACTCGTTTAAGAATGAACAAAATATTTTCAACTTTTTCAATAGTCTAAACTCAATATAATTAATACTTATTTCTTTCGAGTAATTTCTGTACTTTTTTTAACCATGTGTTCTCTTGTTGTACTATAAATTTCACGTATTCTTTTAACTTTTTTAATGTTCTAGTCAATTATTTAATTCATTTCATTTAAATTTAATACTACACTTAGAAATTTATCAAAGCGAGAATTGATTTAAAAGAATAAAGTAATCTCAACATCATCTAAATGATCTTTAATCTCTTCTAAATACTAATTAATTTTATCTTTGCCTTATGCAAATAATTGATAGTTAAATCTAAATGGTTGATCAAAAAAATATGCAGGTACTGTATCATAACAACCTAAAACCATTTCATCTAAATCATCAGGAATATCTGATGATTATACTTTTTTTTGAAATTTTCTATACTCCAGATAAACATCCCTAATAGATTATAAGTATTCAACAAAATCTTTAAATCCTAAATCTTTTATAGACTATAAATCTGATGATCGATAAACAGTATTCACGATGGCTTAAGCATCCTTCAATGATATTGGATGTTAGGGTTCTTGGGTTTTTCTTAGTACTCTTTTGAGTAATTGATCAAAATATCCCTCCTCTATTACACTAAAGACTAATTGCTATTCTTATTTATTTTCCTCACTAATTATTCCATTAAGAATACCTCATTTTATGATTGCTTATAAATATCAATTAATATATTATAATATATCACTTAATTCAGATTATTTTTGTATTCCTTATAATTAAGATCATTTCCTCATTGTTTTAAAGACTTAAGAACTTTGAGTTTAAATCACAAATAATATTTTGCTTATTTGAAATAACAATATGATAGGACTTATTATTAATAATATCTGTATTTTCAGAATGTTCAAATAATTATTTTTGGAATTAAATATTAGATTCATTTTATAAACTTCAATAAACAGCTTATGTCTTAGCTTTTGTCTTTAAATTCAACAAGTAAATTAAAAGGAGACTACTATACCTGTTTAATTAATTATTGATGTTCAATTTTTGATGGAAACTTTATGTTTAATTTTCATTAAAGTTTTTCTTTTTAACTAAAATAATTTGATATTTTCACAATAAGGAAGATGAAAAAATAAATCTCATTTTTACCCTACAATTTACTGATTATTTAATCTATAATTTTATTTTTAATTTAATTTTATTATCAATGGATGCTTTTATCGGTTTTAGCAAATGTTAGATAAAGAATACTTAAAGTTCTACTTCAATAACAAATTACTCATACAGCTTGATAATTCATCGTATATTTAACCGATTTTATCAAACAAAAATTAGAACCCCTCTAATAAATCATATTTTTATTTCAAATTATGATTGATTATATATGACCAGCCGTCGCCTAAAGATCTTTTGATTCAAAAGTTACTATCTTAGGATAAGATTCATCCTGAAGATTTTCGTGACCTTATTAAACCAGTTAAACTCATGTATAAACTTTACCTAATTAAGATTTGGCTATTGTATATTTTATTCCATAATGAGCTTCTGCTATTTTATAGTTATTCATACCTTGAATAACCTTTTTTCATTTCTAATTATCCAACTGTGTTTTCACCAATTTTAGATAAACTTAAAATTATCTCCTAATTTATATGATTTAAACTTCAAATTCATTTTTATCTAATTAATTTTATTCACTATTTCATGAGTTCTTATTCTCTACTTAAAATTTAAATTTTTAAGAGTTTTAACATTTCTAAATGATTCCATAATTTGATTGCATTCTGATAATTTATGTAAAAATTCGAGAATTTTCAAAGCTAAATTAAATTTATTTGCTGATTTCAGACTTACCAGATTCTGATTCTATAGTCATCCAAATTGATTAAGGTATTTAAATCATTTAATGGCAAGCTTTTAATAAAAATTGTAGCTATTACTAAGATTTAATACTTTATTACTAGGATTGATGCTAGTAAAAGATGATCCACCACAAAAAATTTAGATTTAAAATATTAAGAACTTTAGATTCAGTTAAAATTGATATGAATCCAATACTTTTTACTTCTTTTTTACAAATTTTTTGAATCATCTATTATACTTTCAGGAATGCTAATTAATAATGGGGAGAGACGTAAAGAATAATTCCAGATATTAATTTGTAGTCATAAAAGATCTAGCATCAAGTATCTAGCTAAAATTATTTCCTTAATTATAAATTTGGGCCCATTTTAAAGGTTAAAGCATTTATTTGATATATTTAAAAAAATAATAAATGAGACAGTTATAAATTATAAATTAGAATCTAGTTAAAAATAAAATGATGTATATAATAAATTATTGACTTGAAAGAAGATGTAATTGTACTGATTTTATAATTTTGATTAAAAATTATGTATTATGTAATATTCAATAATGGCACTTTTCTTTCATCGATCAGTATCTCTAATTTTAAGGTACTAATGTCATTAAAAAAGTAATGGAATATCATTAACTTTTAGAAGATGCCATTTAGATTTTGATGATCTTACTCATCCTCATGAATATTTAGGTGCTTGAATTGAATTAGATGGATTTTATCTTATTTGATCATCTTGGAGGCGTTCTTAAGATAAAATATACATTAACCTCTATCATTTTTAAACCATCCTTTAATTTTTTGAAAGGTGCTAGCAATGCAATTAATTAGTACTCAACACATTAAAATTATAAATAATGAAATTTACAAGTACTGATAATATAGAAGTGGATAGACAAGACTAATAGAAAATCAATTCTTTTAGCAGATTAAATATGCAATATCATGAACTAATAAGATTAAATTAAGCGTATAGAATGATAAAATTAGTATAGTCGAAAAGAGGAATTATCACGTTTAGCAGATGGCAAAGATGAAATGGAATTAATGGATGATGATGAGAAGATTCCTTTTAAATTTGGTGACTCTTTTATTAGAGTGAATGTTGAAAAAGTAATTAGTTTGGATATATATATTAAAAGGCAAGAACATTGATTGACGAATAAGTAGTGAAAATAAAAAAATCATTCGAAGAAGATACTAAGAAAATAGAAGAGACATTAAAATAGATGAATAATTTGAAAGCAAAGTTATATGCTAAATTTGGTAGTCAAATTAATTTGGATGATGAATGATCGTTCAATAAAATATATATATAAATTTAAATAATTCAAATGTAAAATAATACTCCTTTTTTAACTAATTCTTCTATAGGAATAAAAGGATCCTTGTCAGATCTTTAATATCTAGAACCAATAAATTCACTTAAACAATGAGCATATCTAACAGGAGCAGGAATTTTAATTGGACCAGCAAAGTTATAATAGAGCCAACATAGTTTGTAAGTAAGAACTTTAATATCATTTTCAATATTAGGTATATCTGAATGTAATATTTTATATAAAGTTGGTTAAGAGGTACCTTATCTGGTAATTTAAGATATTAAATAAAAATTAGGTTGTTATCCTTCACAAATTTCTTTACTATCTACAATAGTGCCAGATGCAGGATTATCAGGTCTATGTCCAGCTTAATAGAATTTACCAGCTACTCTTTTATTACAAATGACTAGAATTAATTTACTTGAAGGATTTGTTTATTTGATTGCTTATTCATATTAAGGAAACTCATCTCCTAAAACTACAGGAATTTAACCATCTGATATTCCATCTCTATAAATCACTATTATTTCAGGATATATATTATTTTTATCTTTGTAAACTTACATAGCTACTATTAAACTCTTTTTTAGATTATCTCCTTTATAATCAGCTCCTTTTAATATTTAACTATGATATCTGGTCATATTCTTATCAACAGTCGAACAAAATGCCAAATGCTTAGTTTAATGTAATCTATCATAACATTCAGCTGCGCATATCATTGAATGTTATTATTAAAATAAATGAGGTAATTTATCTATTGCCCATGGAACTCCTCCCAATTTAGCACATATTTATACCATTATTTTATTAACTATAGATCTTGTATTTTTACTTAAAGTATCTTCTAACACTACTTAACTTGGACAACCAATCTTTTACATTGATATAAATTTTGCACATCTATATAAACGACTATTCTTTTTCTATCCTGGTAATAAAAATATTATAAATTCGATCTTCTATTATTTTTATTCACATTCTTTATTTATATCATCACATAATTATACTAATGCTTTATCTCTCTCTTCCTAAAGTTATTTAATTATAGGCTAAGAATAAAAACCATAAAATTAATATTCTGTAATTGCTAATTTCATATTTTCTAACAATAATTTTTTAGCTTCCTAACCTCTTTCTTTATAATAATGAATTAAAACCCAAACCAATTTCTTTTCTGGCATTTGATACATCTTCTTTTACGTTTATTAATCTAAATTTAAATTCTATTAAGATAAATCAATATTTTCATTTCCCATCAATAATGTTCCTGGACGAACTGTTTTAGCTTCAATATTCATTGATATACTACTTAATTTCAAACCCCAAGTATCTAATATATTTATATTTGATCCTTTCTTAATAGTAGAATTCATTTATTTAGCAAATTTCTCTGATTTATCTATTCTATCTTATGCATTTGGTTTAGTTATTCTTGAAACTTCTTTCATTACTTAGAAATTCTAAATTATATTATATTTTATACACTCTTAACAGTTTCATTCAAACCAGTTAATTAACATAATTCTGGTATTAAATATATCATCTTATCTTCTTATTTCCCTTTGATTCTTAAATGTGTTTTTATTAATGGTTATTTGTCATTTAATTTTATATTATACCTTTATTTATAATACTCTTTAAATGATGTTTCCTATCCGTTTTCTGTTATAAATAAATCTTTAGGAGACATTGCAGTTTCAATATTATCAACTCGATAAAATTTTTAATTGTATTTTGTCATTACGATCATACCTTCATAACGATCAACTTCCTTTGTTATTAAAAGATCATCTAATAATGTATTTTATCTCAATATTTTATATGCACAATCTATCATAACACCGAATTATTTTTATACTATTTACACTCCTTCCCAAATTTCAAATTTATGTGCATGAAATTAATGAGATATCTTTGGCCAAAATAATTTATCTTTACCAATTTAAACCATCCCTTATTATGTGCTTACTATTTATTTTACAATTCTTGCTAATATTTATTGTAATTTTGTTCCTCCTACTATATTCTCGATAAATTTCAATGTTACAATATTTTAAATCTCTTAACCCTCATTTAATCCTCCCAATACTTTAGTTGCTATCTTAGTCGGAGAATAAATATTTAAATTTATGCAATAAAAGGTCATCAAATTTTCTGCAATCTTCTACCTATAGTTATTGATTGCTTTTTATGCATTGATATCAGAATAATTAGTTAATTCTATTTTATATCTATAGATTTAACGATCTGGCAGTAATTCAAATTGATGAAAATTCGATTTTACCTTCACATTTTTGAATTACTAATCTTGCTGTTACATTTTAAAAATATATTATTGATTGTTAATTACTATTTATTATATTTTACCTACAAATAATTTAATATTTTAGAATGCTTAAAGAATTATTCAAAATTTTGTAATAATAACTTAGAGTTTTTTGAGTAGATCATTTTATTGAAACTATTTGAAAATTCAAATTATTTTATATTATATAATGAAATACAATAAGATTATTAAAAAGTAGAATAGAAAAATAAAAGAGTTCATTTACTCACAAGACTTAATAAATAATCATCAAAATTTTTTGTATTTTTAATTGCTTGATCAATCATATCTTTCAATTATTATGATTATTGTTGAGTTGATTATCTCACACTAAAACTCCTAGATTTTGGTAAACTTTTAGTTTATTCGTTAGAAATGTCAATAGATTAGAAAAATGTACTATTCCTTTATTATTTCCTATAAGAGTACTCCCATTCTCTGTTCACAACCTTATAACAATTGTTATAATTACTTATTTACGCTTTGTTTAAGTTGGAGATGTTATTTCTTAGAGCACATCCATCAACTAATTCTTCGAGACTCTTGAAATTTTATTATTGCTTCTCATCTTTGAATTAAGATGAAAAGAATTAGTTTTTTTAAGTACTACATCAATAATTGGTTATTGTTTGTTTTCCTTTGCTTAATCGCAACTTTAATAAAATGTACTAAGATTGCTTATTTCTGATTACTAAGACTGCATTTTTGCATCTGTTTAGCTCAAAGTCAACGATGTATCAATATTCTCTTTTGTCTGTAATAAATGTTAAACTTTAACAAACAAAGTATGAGGTTGATATCTAATTACTGGAGGTTCAATTTTTTTTAAACAAATATACTTTGGAGTGCGGAATTCGATCATTCCGTTATTATTATATTTTAATATGAAAACTTTTTTTACAGAAATGGATTGTAAATCAGACTAGTAACTTCTCAAAGAAATTAATTGTCTTTTTCTGAGACTTAATTTAGAATCACCTCGAACATAATAAGCTATGAAAGAACTAAATTTAAGTAAATAATAATGTCAAATCAAGTAACATAAATATGTAAATTATAATATAAGAATTCTCTCTGAATTTCTCAATTATCATAATGAAGCTCATACCATGTACTTGAATCATTTGCAAATTTTAAAAGGTAATTCATTTTTTCCCCTACTCATATATTAGATAATCTTACAAATTTAGTGAAAAGAAGAAGGGTAATTATTGGCCCTTCTATTAAAATTGTATTCACAACTCCAAAGCAATCCAAACAATTTAATTTTCTAAAGAAAATCTTCGATCATGACCTTAAGGAGTTATATCAATCAGAATTGTAGATTAAAGAATAATAATAAAGAAATACAGATAAAATCTTTAAATCTGTTGAAGATAACTTGAAATCTATATCAAATAAAGCCAAAATTCATAATTAAATAGTTGATAAAAAACTTATAATATTGAAGAAAAGTAGAGAAAATGATTTGGATAATAGATTAAATAAAAGTCTTGATTTTGATTCCAAATTTGAACCTATTTAAAAATCATTACAAGATTCTAAAAGTAAATTTTAAATAATGATGTAATCTAAAAAACAATAAGAATTGGATTATCATTTAGAAAAAAAAAAAAGTATTATTGAATAAGATGAACTTCGTAGAACTAATTTATAATTTACAATTGAAAAATCTTAAAGAAATTCACATATTAGATAAGGTATTGCTAGTCATGATCGTATTCAATAAGTTTAAAATTAATAATTAGAATAACAATAAAAAGCAATCTAAAAAATTGCTAGTCAAATTGAAAAAACATCAATATAGACCTAATAATAGCAATCAAATTTATAAAATACAATTTAGAAAATGAAAGAGGAATAAGACAAAAAAATTAACAAAGTTCAAAAAAATCTTACATCTAAATCATTATTTTAATCTGAGAGGGAAAGTGTTATAATTTAAGATATATAAGAAAAAATTATTTAAGGGAATACAAAATCAAAGTAACGTTTATTAGATATATAATCAAAATTAAAAAATGTTACTTTATAAAAATAAGAAAAATAATAAGAATTGTTTAACAGTTATACAAATAAAATGGAGAAGAGAAATGAAACAATAATTGAAAAGCATCTTAAATTAAGAGAAAATCTAAAAAAAAATTAGAATTTAAGTAAAAATATGGTTTAATAATAACATTAATTAATTATTGAAAAGGATGAGTTTAATTAAAATATCTCTAAGGCTTAAAAATTAATAGTTAGTAAGACAACAAAGGATATTGAAGAATTACTCACTCATCTTGTTTTTAATTGAATTTTTAAATTATATAAAAATTTATGTTTGTATCTCAAAACAAAATCACAGAATAGCTTATACGAAATTAAGGAGAGGAACCTGCTAAAACAATAAAATTATCTTTACGTTCTATGAAATTGACTGTAATCATAATCTATTACATAGAAAATAGAAAATTTAGATTAATTGGTGCTTTTGTAGGAATTGAATCTAAGTCATAATAATATAACTAAAATAGAAAATTTAAGATTACCAGCACTTAAAGAACTTAATCTTTCAGATAATTTTATAAAATCCATGCATGGATTAGAATTTTTACCATCTTTAATTAATTTGAATTTGAATGGCAATCAAATAACTGAAATTAACCTAACAAATCATACTATAGAAACTTTAAAGATCTCAAGAAATTAAATCAAGGATCCAATATAGTTATTAAACCTAAAACCCCTTTTAAATTTGAAAATACTTTCTATTAGTGATAATCCTTTTTGTAGAACATTTAGTTACATAGAATATCTATGTTTTTTAACACCTACACTTTAAGTTTTAGACAATAAAGTTATATCAAATTAACATGAAATAGCAAAACAATTATATGGAGAACCAATCCCAAGTGATCATTAACAATTACTTTAAAATATAAGATTAGTATAATTGAAAAAGTAGGAAATTGATACTGAAATAGCTTAAATAGAGAATAAAATGTAAAGAGCTACAAATTTACTTCAAACCTATTAAAATGATTCTGATAGTGAAGATGAGACAGATAGATAACTTACCAATAAAGCTTTTCTTTCTCTGAAATCTTAGCTAGAAGAACATTATTAAGTACGTTAAGAAACAGATGATGCTTTAAAAGCATTAAAATAATAACTTGAATCTTATAAATAATAACCTAAAGAAAAATTACCAACTGAATAATTGAATAGAATTAATTCACTTTTTGTTAGACTCTAAGCAGTACTTTAAATAGATTTAACATCATGTTAAAGAACATTATTTGAAATGGCTTTATAGGGATCAATAGAATAAGTTTTATAGAGTATTGTTGATTTGCTTGAAACTATTTTAGATAGAATACCATTATTACCTTAAGAAAGTGTTTTATAGGAAGTGGCTGCATAAGTTCATGATTAAATTTAAGAATTATATTAGAGAGTTTCAACTAATTCTTTAAATTCAATCGGAATTTAAGATAAACCTATAGAATCTTCTATTGTGTTATTAAAAAAATTATTTAAAAGAGCAGAAAAAAAATATAAGAAAATTGATGAGTTTTATGCAATTAAAGCATAATTTATCAAAGACTTTGAAATAGAAACTTAATAGTTAGCTGAAAAATGGAAAGATTATGAAAATAAAAAAACATAATTACTACAAGAGAAAGAAACAATAAGTAAAGAATTAGAAGAATAATTTGAATAGATTATGTAATAAAAAGAAGAACTTAAAATGTAACATTAATAAGTTGAAGTTTAATTTGCAAAATCAAATGAAGATTTTAAAGTATTTAGAGCAAAGTAAAACGAGGCTAGAAAATGTTTAACTGATGAAATTACAAGACTTGGAAGATAGTAAGAATAATTGGTAATTATATAAATAATTATTTAGTCTGAAGAAGTTTAAGAACTTTAAAGTGAAATGGAAAGACTTAAAGATACTAATGCAGAGAAAGAAGAATCTATAAGATTATTAAATGAAGAGATTGAAATGTTATAATAGAGAATATAGGATCAATATTAAGTTAGTTTTTAAATTAGAGAAGATCAATAAAGAGCATTGAATAATATAGAATATTTGAATTCATAAAAAGAATTATTAAGCAAAGATATAGAAGAATTGTAATTTGAACATTCTAAATAAGAATAAGATACTATGGATTTATAAATTAAATATCAAAATGAAAATAAAAAAATGAAATAATTACTTGAAGAATTAGATACATGCCATTAAAAATTAAAAAGCACCGAATAATTATGTAAAGAGGCAGATAGAGTATTAAAATAATTAAATAATGCTATTGCTGATAAAGAGTAAGAAATGTAAAAATATGATAAAATTATGTAAGAATCAAATATAGAAAAAGAAAAAATTAAATAAACTAAAAATGAGAATATGATGATTAAGAAAGAAACACAAAAGCTTAGAACTGAATTTGATAATTTAGAATATTAAGTTTAAGTCAGCCAAGATAATTTATTAAAAGGAAAAAAAAATCTTTAATAAGTAACATAACTAACAATCGAAAAAGAATAAGAATTGTTATAAATAGAAAAACAATTAATTAATACTGAAAAATAAATATAAGATTAAATGAAATAAAAGGATATTTTGGGTAATGATTTTGATATCTTACAAAAAGAGTTAAAAAAATTGAATATAGAAAAAGCTAAATTACAATAATAAGTAGATGATGCTACAATAGATTTACAAAGTTTAAAATAAGAATATTAAATTTAATAATCTAATTTATAATCCTTAAATAAATAAATTGAGTTAAAAGTGACAGAATTATCTACTTAAACTCATTATTAAATGCATTAAGGATAAGAATCAATTATTAATTTTTAGCTTTAATTATAAAAATTACAAGAGAGTATAGAAATAAAAGGATAAGAATTTAAATTATTAGTAGATTAAATAGATTAATTATAATAAAAAAGGGATCATTTAATATAAAATGTATAATAATTATAATCATCTGTTTTATAAGAAGAATAGAATACAAATTAGAAACCTTATGTAAAAATTAAATAAAATTAGATTGTACACGATGAAGAATCTTTACATTCTTAAAGCTATGATAAATTAAAACCTGATTGGTTAAAGCCTACAAAAAATTCAGCAATAAAAAGTTAAACTAATTTTGGTTTATTAAGTGATTTTAGTAAGAAATTTTAGCCAAGATCTGCAAATTAATCTTTACTTAGAAAATCCCCTTAAGGAAAAGATTAGTCAGTTTAGTCTGTTATTTAAAATCTAGAAGAATTAAATTAAAATTTAGATAGAATGTATATGGAAAGTCTTGAAAGATTTGAGTCCTGAATATTTATTATTAATAACACTCATGAATATTTTTTCTTATTGAAAATAATTGCTGCAATTGCTACAACCCCTAAAGTAAAAGTAGCTAAAGTTAATTTTTGCCATTTTTTTCCAGCTGTCTAACTTGAAGTTGCTAAAATTCTTATTATTACAGCTTAAATAAGACCATTTCTTGATAACAATTTCTTCTAAAAGAAATATTAAGACATCCAAGTTGCTAAAATAGCTGATGCTGTTATTTTCCAAATAATATTTGTATTCCAAAAATTTCTATTTGTAAGGAAAAATCGAGAAGAATATGAAGAATTTTTATAAAAATCGCTTAATATCTATTTAGATTCTGATTAATTTGTTTTAGATATTTTTCCATTATAGCTTAACTATTTAATTTGTTAACTCTCTGTTAAATTTTCTTTTTAACATAAAATCTATTTTCTTTTATTAAATATTTCTGGATCTTAAGTTGTAGTTTTAACTAGATTCCAAGCTTCTTCTATATCTCTATAGGCATTTTCATAATCAAATTATTATTAATGTGCTAATGCTCTTTTGAACCATACTTCTGGATTTAAAGGATCAAGTTTGATTACCTATTTAAAATTAAAGTAATACCATATTAGCATGATATATACATTATTTTGGATTTCCTATGTTCAAATAACATGAACTTAAATGCAAAAAAATTGAAATTCTTAATTTTTTAAATTATACTAATAATTATTGAGGACATCTAATCAAATAATCAGGATCACAATATTCTGAAGCTAAATTATATTACTCTATAGCTTTGACATAATTTTATTATTTAAAAGATTGATTACCTTAATTTTTAAGAAATGTTGCTTCATCAAAAGACTTTTAATATTAAATAATTGGGTCTTATTCTAAGTCTAATTAGATCTTTTAAGTAGGTTAAGTCGATTCTGAATCTAAAAGAATTTTGGTTTTTTATGCTGAGGTAAAATCATCATTTTGATTTCCATATTACACTTCAAACTCTTATTGTTTTTCTTCTTCTTCATTGGAATCATTCATTATTTTATTAAAATGACCATAAAATGGAATCTATTATATATTTAATACAGGGAACTATGCTAAAGGCTAAGAATTAAATTGATTTAGTCTTTAAATTTAACAAGGAATAGGTATCATATTTATTTATTTTAACAATTTAGTTTAATTTTATTATTAATCTATTCCTGATGATTTAATTTTGTTCTTTTAGTTAGATTAACTTTCATTCAGGTTATTAATTAAAGCGTTGTTTATATTATTTGTTTGAGAATAGCCTTCAAAATTGTTAACTTATTCTGTGCTTTTATCTGATTACATTACTATTGAAACTAAGGATTTATTTAATGCATTGTTAAATGTGTTTTATTCCTATGATATTAATTTTACTTCTTATTTAAAATCCATAAATAAAAATTAGAATTCTTTATTATCAATATTTTATCATTAAAATTGAATTATTCATGCAAAAACATAAATAATTTATAATAATTTATAATAATTAAATAATATATAATAAAGGTATAAATTTAAAAAGATGTTATAAAAAAACATAAATATAAAAATTTATGTTCAAACTGTAATGATAATATATTTCCATAATTTTATTGCATCAACCATCCATAATAATGAAACATCATAATGTTTTATAGTTTTTTCAATAAGATGGACAAATTTTTCAAATAAATGTTCACTAATTTTGAGTCTAGAATGAATTGCTTAAATATCTGATCGTTTAAAATATTTTCTACCTGATAAAAGATATTCAAATTTTTTTAAAACAATTTTATTAACATTTACATCATTACTATCAAAAATATTTTTAAGTTCTACATTTGATTTCAATTCATCAGATATCAAAGGAATAAATTCACATAATTTATCTTAACCTACAATATCACAAGGTAGTTTTTAATTTATTATATAAGGAAGTATCAAATCAAATTCTTCTTCAAAGTCTTAGAAGATAACTCTTTATGGATTCAATTTAGATAATAAAATCATCATTTTTTCTTTAATACTTTGATATAAATTAACATTAATTGAATGTTAACAATGAAATGATTTCAAATCTTCAAGTGTAAAACAATTATTTTATTTATTAAAAGCATAATATAAAAAATATTTGGTATGTTCTACAAATTAATCAAATCCAACTTTATGAATGAAATTTTTATTAATAAATTAATCTTATTAACAAAGCTTGATAAATTCAGATGTATAATTATCAAAACCTTATTATTTGTAAACTAAATCTTTGATGCTGTCTTAATTGATAACAGCAGCTTTATAAGCATCAGTTTATTCTAGTACATACCAAACAACTTCTTTTTAAGTATGTTTTGATAAAGAACCAGATAAATAATATTTGAAAACAGAATATTAAACTGAAGTTATTTCAAAAGCTTTATGAAAATCTCTCATAGAATCCATAACAAAATTAGTAGATTCTGATGATCCCAAAATAAATCCAAAAATTCTACTAAATTTGATTGCTTATTCTTCCTATTTCGTACCTTTAAATAAGGGACTTAGAGAGAAATCTTCAAAGATTTGACTATACATATTTTTAGCTATAGTTCTGATATTATCTTTTACATTTTATACAGAACGAGACTAAAAGATAATTAAATTATATTACCTTTGAGACAATAGCACCTCTATAGAATTCAACTGTTTAAGCACATTTAAATACTTTTTCTATATTAATTTTTAATGAAATTAAGTATTTAAGATATAGATATTTGAATCTATTGAACATTTAATCAGTTATATCTAAAGTAGCATGTAATTGTTTCAAAGTTTCAAAATGATAAGTAAGTTTATTACCATTAGTTAAATCGATCAATGATCTTACAACTCCTTTCATTTCAATAACTTCTCTAAGAATTGGTCCAATTAATTCATCTTCATTAAGTATTGTACCTAATTCTTTAGTATAATCTTCTAAACCTTCCATTTTCTCAAATTCACTATGACGTGTAATACCATTTTTTGGCCTATATAAAACTAAATTAATTACTTTTTATCTTTGAAAGATGAGATAATGTCTTTGATTGATTTACCTGCTGAAAATGGACATTATTATTACTACTAATATGATTATTAAATTTATTAGGTCTGATGATAATTCGATTTTCTTATAGGTACTTAATTTGTTATAATGCTTGTATTTTCTTCTCTTTGAGTTTTTACACTGCCAGTTGATGATTTAGTATGATTTTTAATTGTGAATAATCTTTGAAAATTTCTGCTAGAACCTAGATCAAATTAGGTGGTCTCCTCAATTTATATTGTTTAATTTTTTTTCTTTTTTTGCTGCTACGGCGTAAGTGGTTTCGATGTTGTATTTACTCTTTCTGTATCTATAAAATTAGCAGAACCACCTTTTCTCCCTTACCATATATTATTTGGTTGGGTAGAATCTAAAGAAGGCAATTTTTTGAATAAATGTTCTTTTCTTGAAGTTTGAATTTCTTTTATGGAGTTATTGAAATTAGCTTAGCTATAAACATTCTATTGCAATTCACCAGAATCTCTACGAATCATAAGAGTTCAATAATAAAAATTTAATAAATAATTTGTTAAGTAATAGTAATTATATCATCTGAGAAATAAATTTTTACTGGAACACACCTCTTATTTATTTTTATTATTTTGTTCTGTTCCAAGTCTCCAAAATATTAAAGTTTCATCTCCTGCAGCTGAACATAACATAGATTGATCAGGAGATATTCCTAAATGTAAAACTCTTGATTTATGTGCTTATAATTCTTATATTAATTTAGCTTATTAAATTATATCCGCATTCCATATACTAATTTAAAATTTTGAAAATCCATGAGATGATATCAATTCTCTATATCTTGGTAAAAATTATAAAGCACAAACTTATGATCCTGTATCAATGCTTTTAAAACACATTCCAGTATCTGCATTCCAAAATTTTATATTTTTATCATTTGAACCTCCTCCACTAACAAGTGTATTTTATAACCAAGGACACCATGCCATAGCTTTAACAGCAGCACAATGACCTTCACAAGAAACACGTAATGACATTTATCTTCTATCCCAAAGCAATAACTAATTATCATTAGCTCCACTACTTAAAGTAGTTCCTGATGAATTCCATTTCAATCCACAAACTTCTTAAGTATGTTTTTAAAATACTCCTACAATATTATTATTTTTCTCTCGCATATCATGATTGAAAATTACATTATCTCTACCAGAACTCGACAACAATTCAAAACTACTACTCATTGTCGATACTCTTTCATTATGATAATATAACTATGTTATTGTTTATTATGAACAAACATCAACTATCTTTATTGAAGCATCATCAAATCCAACTCCAAGTATATGATCATTTATCCAATGAACTGAGGTCACATTTGAAGTTGCTTGTAAAAGTTATTCAATATGTTCTATTATATTCAAACATTTGCTATACAATTTGAAGCATTCCATAAATAAACTTTATTTTGCAATCCCACAGACAATACATTGTTGTTTCCCCATTCTAAAATATTTAGATAAAAATCATCTGCTATGTCTGGGGCATCCAAAATTTTCTCTGGAATTGAACTAATCTATCTAACTATTTATTGAGTTGGTAATCTGTATTAATTATGTAACTAATCCAAAAAAGATGTCGGAAAATTCAGTTACTATTTGCCGTTTCCAAAATTTAATACTTTTTCTTCATTTATATGATACATTAACTAAAATTTGTAATATATTGTATACATCATTGTAGTTTGATTGGGTATGTGATTAATATAGTAATTTCGATTTACTTTTTGGTATAAATCGATCCATATATCCGTTAAATTAATTAATAATAATATTACAATAATTTCATTAATAAATTCATTAATATCTGAAAGCAAAAGTTGAAATAGAATTAATTTACATTTTGGATATCAAATTTTCTTATGAGGTAAAGATTTTTATTTTAATCTGAAATATTTATTTTATTTAAGTTAGAAAAATTATTAATAAAATATTTAATAAATTATAAATATGAGTAATGCAAAGTAATATTATTTTTCAACTTCATTAGATCTGATGGAGAGAATCCAAAATATATGATGGGGGATGAACCTGTAAGATTTTAAAATTATGTTGGAGGATAGGATGAACAACAAGGTATTTTCATATTCAAATCTTAGTCCCATAATAGGATCAAAATTTAGAATACTATAATGAATACTTAAGACTATATATTGCTAATGTAGTCTTAACGAATTAAGTAAAGTTTTAAATTATATTATAGTTAAAAGAACTCTTGAATGAGAAAAATGAATTAGTGAATAAATTAAACAAATTAGAAGTAATATATATTTTACCTTAATTGTAGCGTCGTAATCAAGAGCTAAATTCAAATGTAGAGGAGACAGGGGAAGAGAGAAAGAAAAGATTAAGGAGACCTGCTTAAGAAATAGAAAGACATTTTACTTGTCCAGTCGAAAATTGTCAAAAAAAATATGGGTATTTTAAATAAGGTTTATCAAACTAATAGAGCTGAAGGATCTCTTAATTAACATATCAAATTAAAACATCCAGAATTAGTAAAAGATAGAGCATTTTATAAATCAAATGAATAATCATAATAATAAGGAGAGCCAGAATCATTATCAGATCTAAAACAAGAATAAAATTAATGACAAATAATTAAATAAATATAAGTTATTTTTATCTTTTTTTTATTCTAAATTCTTTTTTGTGATAAATCAAATATTTCTAATATTTTATTTTTCAATCATTTAAATAATAAACTTATAATAATATAATTTGGATAAAATAATAAACTGACACATATATGTCATTAACAAATTAATATATATAAATTAAATTGAAATTTAATTACGATAATAAATGAATATTGTATAAACATCTTGCATACAACTATTAAAACTAGGTACTATCCCAAACCACGTAGGTGTGATTATGGATGGTAATCGGTATTTTATAAGTTAGATGTAGACGATATGCTAAATAAATGAAAATGGAACCAACAGATGGTCATATCCAAGGATATTAATCATTCTTGAATTTATTGTAATGGGGTTAAAAATTAGGAATAAAAGAAATTAGTGTATTTGCTTTTAGCATTGAAAATTATAATCGATAAAAAGATGAAGTTTAATTTCTTATGCATTTAATGAAATCAAAAATGGACCATTTACATAAAGATCTTAATTTTATTGATAAAAACTAAGTTAAAGTAAAATGTTGTGGAGATCTTGATATTTTACAAGATTAAGAATTAAAATCAAAATTAATTGAACTTGAAAATCAAAGTTCCAAATATTCTTAATATAAGTAATTGTTTTTTTCAAAATTATTTTCTAGATTAAACATTTGTTTCTCTTACAATTTCACAAATGAACTAGATAAAGCCATTTAAAAAATGCCTAAAGGATTAAATAAAAAAGATTTTTTCTAGGAATTAAATTCTCATTTAATGGTACCTAATTCACCTGATATTCTCTTAAGAACTTCTGGAGAAACGAGACTTAGCAATTTCTTACTTTATTAGATAAGAGAAAAAACAGTAATTCATTTTATAGATAAAAAATGGCCAGAACTATCATTTCTAGACTTTTGTAATATGATTTTATTCTATAGAAAAAATAAAATTTGATTATTATTTTAAACATTAATAATTATCTATAAAAAATAGTAATAATAATCAATAATAAATTAATTGGGCAACAGTCATAAAGGTTTTAGTTTATTATCTTAAAGCAACTATAAATTAAGATTAACTCTAATTATAAAAACATTAAGACATCTATGTATAAATAACAAAATTACCTCATGAATTTATAAATCATTTCCTATTTTGAGTTTACATGTCATTATTTTATTTTGAGTCCAATTAATCCAATAAATTGTGCCATCTAATCCAATAAGAACAATTACAGTTAGAAAAATACCTCCAATAAACGATGGAAAAGTTCTTAATCCATAACTTTCAGATACATCAATTATTTTTAATGAATTGCCTGTTTTCCAATTCCAAAGAGTTACATAATTATTTAATAAAGTTACAACTACATAATCTATTCCTTCAACATCCTTTTTAGATTTTAAATAGCTTTTCTCTTAATGACTCAATTTAAATGTTGTAAAATGAACTTAACAATGTTCTGTAAGTCCAAGTTTATGTGATAAAGTTTCATCATCCCATATCCTTGATAAAGGTTAAGGTTAAAATAAACTTCTTATGGCTAATTTTATTTAATTCTTTTAATAAGAACATAATAGTAGATCAAATATTGAATCATGGCTAGGACTAGTTGAAAATTTAAGAGCATTTTTTGATTCTGGTAATATTTTAACCTACTATATACCTGATCCATAAGTAAAATCATAAAGATAATTATTAGAAAGAGGATTTACTTTTAAAATTCCTTTGCTATCAAGTGTTAATACACAAGTTTCATATCCTTTACTATATAAATTATATTTATTTATAAATTGTATTTATTATATGGGATTTATTGATGCATTTTGTATAGTTTTAATTTTTTTAAAATTTGAGTACATATCTATAAATGTTGGTTGCTACCATTTAGATATTAACTACAAATCAGAATCAATATGATATGCTAAATAAAAATCATTTTATAAACATTAATGAAGAATTCCAATAAATTTAAAATTGTGATTATATTATACAATCTAATTTTAATTCAATACACAAATAATCTTACTTTTTGATTAAAATATCTCATCAACTATCATATTTTTATGAATATTTTATATATTAAATGAATGATTTTCTTAACTTGGAACAATATTCCAACTAAAAGTTGCATTATTTTTAAAAGGTAATTAAGAATATTTAGATGGTAAATATGTATCAAAATCCTTTAATCTTACTAAATGACTTAAAATTCTACTTTTAAATTAGTGAAAACCCTATAAATCTATTTAGATTAAATCTAAATAATTATGATTTGTTCCATCATTAGTAATATATGTGTATATATTCTAAATTTCAGAATTACCTGATATTTTAATTGAATAATCCTTTATTATTTAATCAAATGATTCCTTAGAGTAAATGCCAGTTTAGTATTTTTATAAAGCCAAACCTAATTCTTCTAGATTGTATACCAAATCAACTTTTTACCTTAAGTATTCAACATTTTTAAGAGCATTATGGGATAATATTTTCAGTTCTTCAATTAAATAATTCTAGACTTCTCTCAATTTAAATGTAATTTCTCCTAAAAATGTATCAAATATATATTGCAACTGTTATTCAATTTCAAAAGTATTTATTTCGTTTTGACTATTTTATTTGAGAAACTCTAGAACAGGTTTAATCTTGGATTCTGCCCATCTAGGCTGCAATATTGTTATTTTTTTATTTAAATCTTATAAAGGAATCTATTTTAGAATTCAAATGATACTAAAAAGTGAGTTGATGAATGTTAACATAATTCACAAATAAGCCTTGTTTTACATCCTTCTTATAAACAAATATAAGAATATTGTTTTTCAATATGGAATTCACAGTTCATAATATAAATGTTTTATTATTATTTTTTTATAAATCCATTCAAAATATCAGACACAAATCATTAATAGATTAACCATTTTTCCATTTAGATTTTTATCTTCTATCTTTAATATTTTACAATCATTCAAATTTTTAGAATCTTATAATTTCTATACTTTAATCCTTTCTGAAGTTCACCTTTATAACTTAAATATTAATATTTAGTACAATAAGTCTTAAAACAAAAACTCTTCTACTTCATCTTGTTTCAAACCATTTACACAATTTCCATCATATTTTATTTTTTTATTAAATTTATTACACTCTCTCTTTCAAGTTTTCCTTTCTTTTATATTTCTTTTCCAACCATTTTCTTTTATATTAATCTTCCTTTTCCATATTTATAAAGGCTATTATCAATCGTACCATCATAATAAAGATTTTCAGAATAATTTATTATGACTGATTAATTTTAATCTCCTTAACCATCTGAGTTTATAATAATATTTTAGAAATCAATCCATAATTAAGGAATTTTACTAGTGTTTTAAGTTCCTATAATTTATTATCTTCTTCATATTCTACTTACTGATTTTGGTGTATTTTTTTATATACTAAATCTATTAGTACTTTTAGGGAAGTATTTGGATAAATCTAAATTAAAAAGAGAATTATTATAATTTACTAAAAGCTATATTCTAATTATTCTTTTTTATTAGATAATTTAGCTTAAATTAAACGATTTTTCCTTATATTTGTTCTATAAAAACTTTTTCAATAAACTATATTTAAAATAATAAGATAATGTATCTAACTTTAAAATGGAAAATAAGATCGAATTCAATCTGATCATATTTAAAAATTAAATTATAAAACAAAATTAATGTCTAATTGATAGTAATATTTAATTAACTTTGAGTTAGAAATTAATATTATAATTATTTTAAAGATGGCAATTCAAATTTTTTTACTTTTAATAAATTTAGTTTAAGGAGTTGATAACTTTTTTGGATGTCAAGTATCAACGACTGGTTAAATAAATTAGAAGGGAGATTATTAATTTAAAATAATTAGATCAGGAGATTTTAGCAATCATCCAATAAATTTATTAATAAGCTATAAAATATAAATTGATTTTCCTTGGAATATCAATAATGATTATACTTGTTATAATGAAGATAACAGTTTAGTAAGTTGTAGTTATACTTCAAATACAAAAGGAATTGTGAACAATTATTTTGTTAAAGATTATACAAGTTTAGATTATTAAGATTCGGAGGGATTTACATTTTTTATTAATTTGAAATCAGTTTTAAATCCATCATATAGTGGGAGATATGAAAATCCAATTTAAATATCAATAATTAGTTCAACGAATGAAATATTAGAATAGTGTCCTAATGGAGGAGTTAATCCAACAGTAAATCCAGGTATAGGAACATGTTCAGGGGATGGATAATAATCTAAAGTTAATAGCATAAATACTGATATTTCATTAAATATGTTTGTAAAGAACTCTTTGGCTGTAGAAGTATAATTCTTTAGTAAAATAGAGTTACTTAATTGTAAAATATACTCGTTTTTGGTAGAATGATAAAACTACAAAAGAAATGATTCCAGGAATTATTACTTGTTAATTATATGCAAATAACATCTTTATTTCAGGTACAATTTGCTCAAAGGATTCTACAAATTTATAAATAAAATCAAATTTAGGAACTGGTTATAGTGGAACAAATGTATAATATGTATGATATTAGATTACTCTAGTGATTAATGGAGTCAATTCACCATCATCAACAGCTCCTGATGGAAGTTTTATTCTATAAACTTATAATTCGAATAATAAATTAATAGATGAATGTTCGTTAACATAAATAAGTGGATGGTTGCCTAATGTAGTAATACTTAGTAGTATGACATGGACAAATATAGTAAATTAAGTAGAAAGACTAAACGTTTAATTTCAATTAAACACTTAAATATTAGTAGGAGATACTATTTAGATTACTATACCTAAAGAATTGAAAATAAATTCCACAATCTTAACTTAAATAAGAGATACTAGAAGTACTTTCTTTAATACTCCATTATAATCATCAGCATTTACTATTAATGATTAATTAGTCACAATAACATCAAGTAAAGCATTTTCATCTACTCTTACAAACATTTTATTAACATTTTTTAATGTAGTTGCTCCTCCATCTATTAAACCATCTTCAACTATTTAGATTAGTACTTATAGAGATTCTTATGTTATTGATAAAAGTATAGCAAGTTTAACTATTACAGCCTCTAATGGTGCAATTAGATCAGTTTCTATTATTGCTTTAAATACAGTTATTAATTAATTATCTGATTATGAATTTGATATTGGATTAACCAATCCACTTTTATAAGATGGATATTTAAGAATTTAATTTCCTAATTAATTTGATTTAACTTAAATAACTCAAATACAAAACTATTTAATCAATTCTTAATCTTATGATGCTAAATTTAGTGTTTCTAGTCAAAGGTTGATAATATCATCATTATATTCATCTGATATTACTGCATCTACTTAAATAAAATTTAAAATCTCATAAATAAAAAATTAATTCAGTGCTAATATTAGTAATACATTTACAATATAATCATACTATTCTAAAAACAGTGAAGATTTTTTAGTAGATTAACATACATCATATTAAATGAGTTCATTCACATCTGGATCTTTGGATAGTAACTCTATTACAGTATAAGCTGAGTATTATATTACTGGATAGCTTGATAATTATGAAATCAATTTTATAAATACAAATGCTATCTCTGCATTAGGATATTTTATTATTAACTTTATTTCTGAATTTTCTATGAGTGGAAATCCTACTACTTGTTCAGTAAATGGAATCAGTAGTACTTGTTAATCAACTGATAAGAATACTATTAAAATTATTACATCTACAAGTATAAATAGTAATACTAATATTAAATTAAAAATAAATTCTTATATTTATAATCCTATCACTCTCTAATCCTATAGTAAAATTTTGATCATAAAGACATATGATGATTAAGGTTTATTAATAGATAGTGGATAAGGGGGATCTATTTAAATGTTATATCTTTCAACATTTACATTAACATTATTTTAAAGAGTCTCATAAATGAATGGTGTAAAAAATGCATATACTTTCTACATCAATTTTTAAGTCACTTAAATAAATGAAATATATCTTATAATTGAAATTCCTATTGATTTATCTACTGATTTATAATCTTGCTAATCTATTTCCCCATTATAAACTACTCTATCTTGTTCAATTTCAAATTAACAATTGTAGATTCAATTAAGTTGTAGTACTTGTACTTCGATAACCAAAAACATAGATTATAAGATCACAATTAATCAAATAATTAATAATTCTTCATTTAAACCAGTTATCATTTCTAAGGCCTACACTATATAAAATTTATCAAATGATTTAACAAAATAAAGTTAATTAAAAGAATAATTAATAATTACTAATACATAGACTAATACTATTAAGTCATTTACATAATCATATGAATATGGTTATCTAAATTAACTAGATAATTATTCATTTAATATTGAAGTTTATAATTAATTGAATGCTAATTTCAAAATTGTACTAAATGTTCCTACAGATATCAAAGTTTATCAATCAACTGAAGCAACTCCAACTAGTGTTAATAATATCTAAAATTTACCTGATGATGTTTTAGTCATTTTAAATTCCTAGAATATCATTATAACAGGTTATTCTGGATCTAAAATTTCTTAATTTTCTTTTAGAATAATGAATTTATTAAATCCTAGTACTTCATCAATTAGTAATCATTTTACTATAAATACTTATGATATTTAAATCAATAATGAATATTAAATGGATACTGGTCAACTTGGTACATACAATCATAAATGTACTCTACCATGTAAAGATTGTGATTCATCTATATTAACTAAATGTTCTAGTTGTTATGATAGCAATAGAAGTAATTTGGTCTAATAGAAAATTTATTTAATGAGCATTTAAAATACCTGTATAACAGATTGTTACCAAATTGACGGTTATTATGTAACAAGTGGAGATTTTATATGTTAAAAATGCAATCCAGAATGTAAAAAATGTAAAGATGTAAATACATATTGTTTGGAATGCAGCGGAACCTATAAATTCTTAGATAATAAATGTTTAGAGTCATGTCCAAAGACCTATTTCAATAATTAACAAGTTTGTACAAATTGTATTAAAAATTGTGATACTTGTTCAAATACAACTTTCTGTTAAGTTTGTAGTGTTAATTTTTATCTTTATCAACAAACATGTGTTGATGTTTGTCCTGCTAATATTACTATTGCAAATCAACAATTATAAACATGTGATACATGTACTAATAATTGTTAAACTTGTCAAAATCAAACATCATATTGTATAACATGTAAAACCAATTATTATTTATTTAATAATACTTGCATATCTTAATGTTTAGATGGTACATATCCTTATGATTTTTAATGTACAGATTGTCTCAAAAAATGTAAAACATGTAGCAATGCAAATAATTGTGATACATGTGACAATAATCTTTTATTTCATTAAAATGATTGTCTTGATAAATGTCCAGATTAATATTTTGCATTAAGTGGAAAATGCTAATAATGTAATATATCATGTAATACATGTGAGTCTAATTAATATCGATGCACAAGTTGTGTAAATAATACTTTTTTGTATAATAATCAATGTTTAGGATAATGTCCAGATGAATACTATAATGATATTGATACAAATAAATGTATATCATGTAAGATTCCTTGTAAAACTTGTAAATCAAGTACATCTTGTTTAAGTTGTGTAACTTAGACACCAATATTATATTATTATAACAATTCATGTAATACAGATTGTCTCTAATATTATGCTCCTGAAAATGGGTAATGTATTTAATGTAGAAATCCTTGTAAATAATGTACAACAACACCAGATATCTGTAGTGAATGTTATCCAAATACTTATTTATTGAATCAAATGTGTGTCACTGATTGTGGAGAAGGATACTACAAAAACAGTTAAAATTATTAATGTTTAGTTTGTTAAGATCCATGCAAAAGTTGTTCTAATAGAAACGATGAATGCCTCACTTGCAAAGATAATTTATATTTATTGAAAAATAAATGTGTTGATAAATGTTAAGATGGATATTATTAATAAGATTAACAATGTCAACCCTGTTTAAATGTTTGTTAGAGTTGTATTGATAATGTCAGTTGTATATAATGTAAGGACAATCGAATATTATATAATAATCAATGTTTAACATCTTGTCCATAGAATTTATTTGAAGAAAATAAAAGTTGTGTGGGATGTAGACCACCTTGTTTATAATGTGGATAATCTGCTGATGATTGTTTATCCTGTATTTCTACAACATTTTTAAATGAATAATCAGAATGTGTAAAAGAATGTGAAGATGGATATTATGGTGATCAAATTTCAAACAAATGTTTATAGTGTTAAATTCCTTGTAAAACGTGTTCGTCAAGCACCACTTGTTTAAGTTGTATAGATTAGATACCAATATTATTTTATTACAATAACTCATGTAATACAGTGTGTCCAAATAATCAAGTTCCAGAAAATGGAGTATGTGTAAATTGTAGATAACCTTGTAAATCTTGTAACACAACTCCTGATGATTGTATGTCTTGTTTAAGTGATTCATATCTTCGAGGTAATAAGTGTTTGAATATTTGTGATGATGGTTATTATGCAGACACTACAACAAATGAATGTAAATAATGTATATCCCCCTGTCAAAAATGCATTAACCTTACAGTCTGTATTACATGTCTCTAAAGTTAAATTAATAAAATTTTGGTAGATGGTAATTGTATATCCTCTTGTCCTATTGGTTATTATGAATCTAGTGGTACTTGTATTCTATGTACTATTGATTCAAAAGAGAAGACTTGCAATTCCACTGTTGAAGTACTAGAAAGTATTTAAACTGAAAAATTCATACCTTTGCCTTGTACTATTCTTACATTAGTATTTATTACAACTGTTATTGTTGCTAAAATAACTAAGCCTGAAACTTTTATTCCTGGTGCTATAACATCTATTGGAGGTTTATTTGAATGGGGTAGTCATTGTGTCTTATTATATCTAAGCTATTCTGAATGGGGATTATTTAATACTAAAAACTATATTATTATGGGAGCTTTAACTTTTAATTATTTATTCAACTTTGTTCATTTGATATCTACAAGTTGTACTATCTCAAATGATGTCTATTTTTAATAATGGTTAAGTACTAGATAAGTTAATAAAATAACATATGCTATGTTATCATTTATAGGATTTATTACTACCTTTAAAATTAATAAATTATATTTCTCTAGATATTTTGGTTTTTATTTTTTTAAAGCTTGTATTGAAGACATTAAAAAATTTCTTATTTTCAATATCATTTCTTTATTAAGTATTTTCTTAATTACACTGCCTATGGTTATTGCTTCAGCACTTATTTTAAATGAATATGATTAGAAAGATTAACTATATATTTCAACTATTGATTCTATTATTGTCACTTTTATTATCTTTATTTCAATTATATGGGAATCTTAAAAAAATGAAGATTATTTTAAAGATAATAGATCTTAAGCTTTACATTATGTTGTATCTGGATCATATGAATAATAAATAGTAGATTAATCTATAGAATAAGCTAAAATTAATTCTAATAATGGAGAAAATCTAAATTAATAAATGGATTAATCTTAACATATTAATTCAACTAATAATTAAAAGAAATCATTTTTAATTAAAAATAATTCTGAAATTATCATTCCAGGAAAAAAATAAACAGTTGCTCCTGTAGATTAACCATTTTTTAGAACTTAAAATAGTGATTCATATACTAGTGCATAAAAAAAATAATTTGATTAATTTATCCAAAACAAAAAAACTATCAAAAATTCAGATGATTAGTCACTCAATTTATCTTCTATTGAAGAATAACTTTAACATCCTCTTAATGAAACTTCATAAGATAAAGAATTTTTCAATGATTACAAAGTATTATAATTTCAAAATCCAGAAGAATTTCAACAAAAATTCATTTAAACTGAATCATAACAAGATTTAGATTTTTCTTCAGAATTAGATTGTAATAATTTAAATTTAAAATAAAATCAATTAAAAACTCCATAAAATAATACTCTCAAAGGTACTGCTTTTAAAAAAAGAAATAAAACAATTGAAATTGTTGTAGATCAAATGAATTTTGATTAAACAGATTAAAATTAAATCTAAAATAGTTCTTAATTAAAAAAATAATAAGAAAATAATTAAGAAGAATTGCTTAAATTAAAATTAGAAGAAGAAAGACAAAAAATTATCAAAGAGGAAGAATTAAAGTTAGAGTAATTAAGAGAAGAATAAAAATTAAAAGAAGTAATGTATTAAGAACAATTATTACAAATTTAATTAGAAAAATAAAGAATTGAGGATGAAAAAAAATAAATAGAAGAAGCTGAAAGAATTAAGGCTGAAGAAATAATTAAAGAAACTTAAAAAAGAGAAAGATAAATATTATTGGAAAAAGAGGAAAAAGAACGATTGTGGGTATCTTAATTAGAAAAAGAATAAAGATAAAGAACATTATAAGAACAAAGAGAAATTGAATTAAAATAAGAATTAGAAAGAGAAAAATAAGAAAAAATTAAATTTTAACAATAATTACAAGAAAAACTATTAAGAGAGTAAGAATTTGAAAAATTAGAAATAGAAAAAAAAAAAAATGCTGAAATTGAAAGATTGGAAATACAAAAATAAGAGGAAATAAGATTAGAGCAATTAAGAATTTTTAAATAAAAAGAACTAGAATTATAAAAATAACTTTAAGAATAAATCAAAAAAGAAAAAGAAGAACATGAACTAAGAAAAATATAATAGTAAGAAACTTAAAGATTATAAGAAGAGTTATTAAGAAGATAAAAACAAGAAGAATTAAGATTAAAATAAGAAGAAGAAATTAGATAATAATAACAATTATAATTAAGATTATAAAGAGAAGAAGAATAAAGAAAACAGTAATAAGAGGAAGAAAACAAAAAAAAACGATTAGAAGAAGAACAACAACAAAAAAGACAAAAAATATTAGAAGAAGAAGAAAAGCAAAAGTTTAAACAATTAGAAGAAGAAGAAAATAAAAGACTTTAATTATTAGAAGAAGAAGGAAAGAAAATGTTTAAATTATTAGAAGAAGAAGAAAATAAAAGACTTTAATTATTAGAAGAAGAAAAATAAAAAATACTAAATTTTTCTGCTTAAGATTAGAAATAATAATAATCTCTCTCATTTATTGATTTTGATAATAATGTAGAATAAATTTCTTAAAATAATGATGGAAATAAAATCAAGAAATAAATATTTTTATAATTAGATGATCTTGAGGAGGAATTTGGACTTCAAAAAAAATAAAGATTGGATAATATTTCTATTGAATTTGCTGAAGAAAATATTTTATAATAAGATGATTAATCTGGTTATCAAAATACTGATTACTTGAGATAATTTGAGATGAATGATCTAAGATCTATATTTTAGCCTAGAATTTCATCTTAAAGTATCAATGTTAGCCATTCTCATAATAATCCTTAGTAAATTCATAAGACAATTTAAGATCTTCATAATTCAAGGCATTTTTCAGGAGTTAATCAACATTAATTTATTCCTAAAAGGAAAAATTCAAATGTCCCTCTTTCAAATTAATAAAAACTAGATATTCCAAAGAGATAATCAAAATCATCTAATCATCATAATAAAATTAATTAATAAAGTTAAAATAGAGTTTTAGGAACTCCTACAAATTATCATTAAAATACCATTAATTTTATTGGTAATGCTTATAATACTTTTGCCCCTAAAACAGTTTTAAATAAAGAAAAAGATGAACGTTATTTAAGATAAAAGGAAGAAATTTATTTATAACATATTCCTAATTATTATGAAAAATAAGTCTTAGAAAATTTAAAAAAGAAAAAACAATAATAATAATAAAAGAAAAACATAAGAACCAGCTAATATAAACAATTTGAAGTAGCGGATGATTAACATTTAGATTTTTGAATAATTAATTTTGACATTAATAATATTAATTTAATTTTCCTTTCTTTTTTTTTATTACATTATTTATAAATTCTTTATCTAATCACTTATTCTCCTATTAAAATATTTTGAAATAAAAAATAGATCTGTTGAATAATTTAAAGAATTAACAAAAAAATATTGAAAATTTTTGTTTAGTAAAAGTATAAAAAAATTCTTAATTTTATATTAGATTTTATATTAATATCTGTAATAATTGTTCAATCGCTTTCAATTGTGAACATTCTGAAGGTACCTAATGCAACACTTCCTAAAAATTGATAGAATTCTTCCTAAAAAATAAGAAAGGAAATTTTACTTCAGTTTTGAATGAATCCTCTTATTATAGGTGTCTTCTATAATTTCTAATTGGTCTGAGAACATTTCTTTCAAGCTTCCTATTGAATGGTGGAACAAATAAATATCCAACAGTTACAGCACCTGCTGTTCCTAATGCTATCTTAGCCAATACCATTTTATTTAATAAAATATATAAATAATAATTAAATAATTTTCATTTTTCTTCTATTTTAGCCATAATTCCTAAAACCTATTCTATTAATTTTAAAAATTCATTTTCTGAAACTCTGCCATCTCCATTATCATCAAATTCTTTTAATATTTCATCCATTTCTTCTGATGATGGTCTATCAATTTTTAAAATATCAGCACAATTATTTAGAATTGTTATAAGTTCTCTATAATGAGTATATAACTTTAAACTTTCTTTCTAAAAAGCCACTATCATCCTCATCTAAAGCATTGAAGGCAATTTTTGTAATTTTTTTAATTCTTTAAGTATCGTTTAGAATTTCTCTAAAACTCATTAAAAATAATTAATTAATTATTTATGGTAAAAGCCTATTTTGGATATAAGTTTGATACTCTTTTTGGTAGTATAAGTAACAATGGAGGAGTAATAATCAATGATATTGCATATACAATAGTAGATTAATATTTACTTTTAATAAATATCAAGACATAAGAGATAATTTAATAAATAGTAATAGATGGTAAAAATATAAAAATAACAAAAATTGCAATTAAAGAGAATACTATAGCTCTTGGATATCATGATGGTGAAATAATAATATATAATATTATTGATAAAGAAACTTAATGCAGATTTTTTAACCATTAAAGTGAAATAAGTTAATTAGTATTTTTAAGTGAGACTATTTTAATAAGTGGAAGTTGCGATACTTCTATAATAGTATGGGATTTAGCTGATTAATCATTATAATTTAGATTGATAGGACATTCAAATTAAATTACTGCTTTAGAAATAATTACACTTGAAGATTAAAGCTTGGCATTTACTTAATAATTTATTGTTTCAGGTAGTAAAGATGGATTAGTGAAAATATGGGATTTGAATCTTGAATGTTCTATATCTACATTATCAAGTATGCATAGTGAGGTTACATGTTTATGTGTTTATGAAAATTATTTAATTATTTGTACTAATTCTGATGAAGTTCTTATTAAATAATGTTAATTGAATTCAGGAAAATGTTAAATTGAAGATGATGGAATCATTAAGAGGTAATCTTTTATTAGAGCTATTTAATGTCAATATATTTAATAAAAATTACTTATTCTAAGTAAAATTTTATAATTATTTTAGATAATGAAAAGAAAATTGAAGTTTATAAATCAAAATAAGGAAAAAAACTTTTAAAAGCAGAAAATTTTAGCTAATCTTTAATTTATAGCACTGTCATTTCATAATTAAACAAAATAGTTTATTTTTAAGCTATTGTTTATAAGAATCTATTAAAAATATTTATTTTTACATCAGATAATCAAATAGTGATAAAAGAATTAATAAATGATAATATTGATGAAAATAATAATATTGTCATTTAATAAATTAATGGATAAATAAAATAAATTAAATTAACTTAGAATGATAATAAATTAATCTTAATTGCATCAAATAAATGTTATTAATTTGATAATGAAACTGCTTAATAGCTTAATAGTATATCAAATACAAGTAATTATACTTCTCTATGTATTTTACCAAAAAATAAGTACTTTATGGTTGGAGATGAGAAAGGAATCTTATATTTAGTTGATATGAATTAAAATGAAATTATTTTTGAATAAAAAATACATAATTCAAATATTAATAGTATTGAATGTCATGAAAATTGTAAAGCATTTAATGGTTTAGTAATAATGACGACTGAGATAGATAAAAAAGTAAATTTTGTAGAGTTATTTTTTAATAAAACATAGAAATGTTTAGAATTTTAAGTAGTTAATACAATATATTTAAAAGAAAATATAAGAAGTGCTTAATTTTCATATGATGGTAATTACTATGCATTTGCTTAAATGAATAATATAGTATCAATTTATTATTGTGATTCTCATAAATTGTATTTAGAATTATATGGACATTCATTACCTGTTTTAACTTTTGCATATACTTCAGATGATACAATAGTAATATCAGCTGGTGCAGACAAAAGTATTAAATTATGGGCAACAGATTTTGGAAATTGTAAGAAAACAATTAAAGCACATATAGCAGAAATTATTTAAATTAAAACTGTTAATGACACTCATTATTTTTTTAGTGGATGCAAAGATAATATTATTAAATATTGGGATGGAGATACATATTAATTAATATTATAGTTTAATGAAGCATTAACTGGAATATAATCATTAGTTATTGGATGTATAGGAGATTTATTTTATTCAGCAACTAAAAATGGAGTCATCAGAAAATATGTTTAAACTAAGGAATAAATTTTTGTTTCTGAAGAGGAAGAAAAGAGATTACAAGAATCACTAATGTAAGAATTATAAAATAAAAATAAATAACAAACTGGATTTGATTTAGGACAAGATTAAGTGAAAAAAGATTTAACTCTTGTCTAAATTGGATAATAAAAATTATTGGAAACTGAATAATTAATGGATATATTAGAAAAAATTAAATAGTATCGAGAAACTATTGAATTAGGTGAAATTCCAAATGAAGATCTATTTTACAATAAGAATATTACAGAGTATTTATTTGATAATCTTTAAAATTCAGACTTAAGTTCTCTAATGAAATTCTTACATCATTAACATTTAATAATTTTAATAAATGAAATGAATTAAGATATTGCTTTAAAATAATATCCAATTATCATAAATAAGTTAATAACTTATATTTTTAATAAGATTGATGGATTTGGATTTAATTCACATGAAATAATGATGAAAGTTCTCAACATAAGAACTTAATTGCAAATATATTTTAAAAAGGAAAAGAAGATTACTGGATATAATCTTGATATCCTTAATTTAATGATACAAGATATAAGTAAAAACTAGGATGATTTTATTTTTGAATGATTGATTAATTTATTTGTTTATAATATGATGATGATGATGTGGATAATTTCATCTAATATAAATTTTTATTATTAAAAAATAAAAGAAATGAAATATAAATAATGTATTTAATTATTCTGGTTGTACTAATTAAATGCATGTTGATTCACTTATAGTATAAATTATTTAATAAAATTCATTAGTTACAGCACTGATTTTGATGTACATAGAAATTGGATGAGAATTACAACAGAATAACCAATTAATTAATGGTATTATGATGAACAATCTATTTGGACTCTTGATTATCCTCCTTTGTTTGCTTATTTGGAATATTTATTTGGTAAAATTGCATTATTGATTGGAATTGACTTATACAATATTACAGACTAATTAGTATGGTTTTAAAGAATTACTGTAATAATATCAGAGTTTTTATACTTTTATGCAGTCAAATATTAACAAAAATCGTTTACAAAATAGTTTATTGATATGATACCATTTGGATGTTTATTAATTGATAGTAATAAAATAAATAAATATTAATAGATATACATTTTTAATACAATGGATTCTTATATGGTATTTTATTGTTTGTTTGTTATAAATTACAAAAACAGTAGTATTTATAAGCCTCTCTATTGTATGTTATATTACTTTCCTTTAAGCATATATACATTTATGTATTGCCAGCTTTTGGAGTTATTTTGTTGAAAAATTGTCAAATCAAATAAATAATCACTATGGGTATTTTTTCAGTGTCTCTTGTTATATTGATTTTTTTACCTTTTTATTAAGATTTATTTTAGATTTTAAAAAGACTCTTTCCTTTTTAAAGAGGACTTGTTCATGCTTATTGGGCTTAGAATTTTTGGAGTATATATTGTACAGCAGATAAAATTTTAGGAATTATTTTTAAAGTTAATAAAGCTTCAACTGCTTCTGGTGTGGTTTAGGAAACAATTTTTAATGTGTTACCTTAAATAGGTAATTTCACAACTTTAATAATTATTGGATTTTTATGTTTAGTATGTTATTAATTAATTTTAGATTTTGTTTAGAAAAAAATATAAAAATATATATGATATTTTTACTATTTCTTCATTGATATTTTTTAATTTTGGATATCATGTACATGAAAAAGCTGTTATGATTCCATTAATTTTATAATTTGTTTAAATGAAAAATCCTAACTTAATTTTTATGGCCTCATTTATAAATGGTATTGCATTATTACCATTAATTCCTACTTAATATGGTAAATATAATAATTTAAATAGAATAACCAATACTTATAATATTATTAATTGTTTTACATTTGATATTCTATGCCGAATATTAGATTAAATTGAATGATATAGAAAAATTATATCTCTTATTAGGAGGTCTAATAATTCTATATGATCGTTTATTTCACAATTTGTTATTAGGAGGGAAATTAGAATTTTTACCTTTAATAATGTATTCATTATATGGAAGTTTGTTTAATTAATATTGGCTCATATAGTAGATTAGATAGAAAGATGATTATTATGTAAAATTGTGTTGAATTATTATTAATATTATAAATATAAAAATGAAATCTTGTTACATTTAAATTGATAAATATATGATATATACTCAAAAGTAATTAGTTAAAGGATAGGTGGAACAGTTTTCTTAGGATTTATGCCAAATGAACTGGGGATAAAGAAAATATTTTTATTATTAAGGAAATCCATGTAAAAGCTTCTTCTGAAGTAAAAGTATCGTTTTAATAAAAAATAAATGTTTTAAGAAAATTAAATCACTAAAATATAGTTGTTTTTATAGATGCAAAAAAAAGAAGAATTTATGTATTTAGTTAAAGAATACTGTAATTAAGGTGTTTTGGATGATTTTATTTTGAATCACAATTTATCAGAATATGTTGTTGTCTTCTTTAGATAAAATGCAGCAGTATTCAAATATTTAGTAATCAAAAAAAATAATTCATAGAGATATTAAACCATAAAATTTATTTTTACATTATGGGTAAGTGAAAGTTGCGGATTAACTAAAGTTATGGATTAATCAAATTAAAGTGGAAAATTTTAAACTTTTAGTGCAATACCTGCGTGTATGTCTCCTTAAATAATTAAATCAAAATCTTATAATAGTTTAAGTGAGATATGGTCTTTAGGAGTATTTAGAGAATATCATTGGAAAGAAGTCATTCCATTAAAGTTATTAAAGAAAATCTAACATAAAAGAATATATTTTATTTAATTATTTAAACTTTTGTTTTAATCTAATACCTGAAGGATGTACATTATCAGAACCAACTAAAGATCTTTTAAAAAGCATGCTTGTTATTGATGAAAATAATAGAGTTTCTTGGTAAGATTTCTTCAATTATAAAGCAATTAAAATTGAATAAAATCCTTAATTTACATTATCAAATTAAGATACAGATGAAGATTTAACATTAAACAATTTCTTAATTGAAAGTACAAGTCTCAGTTTATCAAATAAAGAATAAGATGAAATGTAAGCATATGGAAGAAGATATACATTATAAATCTAAAATTTAATACTAGAAATTATTTGGCTCATTAAAACATTTTAAATAGAGCCTAGAGAAGCAAAAGATCATTTAGATTCCAAATATCTATAGATATCATTTTTTATAAGTTGAAAGTCAAAAAAAAATTGTTGTACATTTAATGCAAGTTTTTACTATAAGAAAGAATTTATTTTGTCTTTTCATCATTAAATCAAATGCTATTAATTGATTGCAATGAATCAGGAATCTTAGAATTTGATCCACAAGATTGGTTAGAATTAATGACATCTGAATATCTTTAAAATGATTTATAAAAAAATAGATAAAGTACCTAAAGAGATTTTGAAATATCTAAAAAAGAATTTAAAAAATGGAAAGAATAATTATATGATGCTTAATTTTAATTAAAAAAGTTCTCTATTATTGAAAGAGGAGTTGCTTAAAGTATTGAAGAAAATGAATATTTAATTATGGCAATTAATAATAATTTCAAAGAAATCTTTTTAATTTTAGCATAATAATTAGAACCTATTTATTTATAAATATTAGAAACTAAAAAACCTATTAACAAACACTAAATATACAATGAAAAGAAAATTGATACCATTTTCATCTATGATATTCATATGTTTCAGAAATATTGTTAAAAAGCCTTAATTAGATTGTTGAATACAAATAAATTTTTAAAGATATTATGAAGATAGGAAAAGAAAAGAAGAAATAGAACTATTACATAGAAATTTAGAAGAAGTATTAAGCTTGGAAGTAAAATTGAATTTATTATTTTTTTATAATTAATTTATTTTTTTGCATAATAGAATTTCAAATTTGCAATTTGGAATTAGAAAAAATTTAAGTTGTTTAAAGTTGATACAGAAAGTATATAATAATTAATTAGGAAGTGGAGTTTTGTATCAGAATTTTTTTAATTTTTAAGATAATGATGATAATTTAAATATTTAATATTTATTAATAAAAATGTTTAATCAAACCTTTAAGTAAGATTTCATGATCCAAATACGTTTGAATAATTCAATAAACTTATGTATTAAACTCATTGATTAGTTTTGAAAAGAGAATTACGATATATTTGTAAAGAAAAAAAATAATATATATAATTATTAATAATGGATTTAGTAAAAAGCAATGAGGAAAAAACGAAAATAATTGTAATAAAATTTGTAGTAAGAAATTTTCTGGAGAAAAAGGAGATCATTTTTCTTTCTTGATCAAATGAGCCTCAAAACAAAATATTAATATAAATTATATTTGATAAAATTAATCAGTGTTATAATATAATTCTTCACAAATCTTCGCTTTAGCTAATTACTATTAAATTTGTAATTAATTATGACTTTTAAAAGGGCATTCATAATTGCCAGTTTTAAGTATTAATCATTCATTTTAATATTTACTTCTTATGACTTCGATACATTCTTTGATTTCATAAGCTAAACAATAAGACTTATAGAATAAAAGGTCTTCCAAAATTTTACAAAAACCCATAGCCAAATGGAAAAATAAACTTGTCAAATCAAGTTAATGTAATAACGATTCAATAATTTAGCTCATTTTATGTAAAGAGACTAAGGAGAATAGATATATTAAATTGTACATTTAGATAGAAACGTAGAATCAAACTAAAACATTGGATATAAATATCGATCATTAGGAGCATTATTTATTGACAATTTTTTGATGAAGGGTAAAATTTTAGAAAGGTAATATGAAAATCATTCAGTTGAATATAAGCTTTCATTTTTTACTTAAAATACTGGAATCTATAGTAGAGATAATTTAGAATATGATAAAATGATGCATTTTTATAAACTATTACGATACGAAATGATCACAGAAAATAACAGAAATACTTATGAAGGTAAGATTAATAGACCTTATGAGTGTTTTAATTTTTTATTTATTGATGGAAAATTAGATGGAATTAAAAAAAAAATGAATTATGATTTGCTTAGAATTATGGGTATTAATGAAGAAATGATAGATGATTATATTTAAAAAGAGAATCAACTGCCGATATTCTGGGATATTTCTAAATTTGTTAATATAAACGATGGAATTTACTACAATTCTAATTTAATAAATTTTCAAGGAGAAATTTTCACTTCCCAAATATAAATCAAAAGATTCATATAATCAAATTCTAGTTAAAAGATATCGAATTAATTTCTATATTTTATTTACAATTGTGATAGAAGTTAATTAAATGTTAATAAAATTGAGAAAAATTTCTTAAGTTATTTTTAGTTGTAATCCCTCTCTATTAAATAATAAATGTAAATACAGAAATCTAGAATAATGAAACCATGCCTTTTTAAGCCGATAATAGACTAAAAATGAAATGATTATTTATTTAAAAATATTATAATTAATATATCATCTATTTATTAGCGATATTAATACTTAATTTTAAATTGTGATTTTTTTATAATGTTATTAATTTATTATCTAAAACAGCCCAATATACAAAAATATTCATTCATTTGATTTTAATATTTGCCCATGCTCAGCTGTATAAAGCGGGCGACTTGAACTAAAAGTCGAGTGATGAAATCCAATTAGACTTGATTCTCTATAAGTATTGCTCAGATACATATTTTTCTCTTTGATTTATCTGTTTTTTGTCTTGAAAAATTATCTTATCATTTTAAATCGCATTTATATTCTCTCTTCTTATTCTTTTCTTAACATCAAATAAGGTTTCAAACATGCATATTAAATATTAACTTTTGGAAATTTAAAAATAATTAATTTTCTTAATGAATCTAATTATAAATTTAATCTTTAAAGATAAACAACAAAAATTCTTTTTAATAATAATACTGTCTATTTGTAAATTAGAAATAAAATAATAATTTATGTTGGATAATTTAAATAATTTATTTCTTCTTACTAAATTACGTATAATAAAAGACTACAAATTAATGTGATTGATAATAAAAAGGAAATTTTCCCATCAATTTAACTTATAGATTATAATTTATAAGGTTAAATTTCTAAACAAAGTTTATAGTAAATTAAGACAATAAGAAACATAAAAATACCCTTTATTAAAATTTATTATTCAAAATAATTAACAATTAAAATTATTGATATCTTTTGTAACATTTTCAAAATCTCCCAATAATATGATTTAGATGTGTATTCATTATATAAGAATGAAAATTTTTAAATGGAACTTCTATCATCTAAAAAATTTTTAATTTTTCTCATTTAAAAAAATAAAAAAGCAGGAATTAGTAATCCGATAAAAATTAAAATTGGATAAATAAATCTTTACGACCAAATTCTATGTGAATCAGTATCAAATTTACTAGCAACATTAGCTTATATCCAATCAATCCCTGATAAGTGACGTTTTGTAATTAAAGAAACTCCCCTAAAATAATAAAAATAAATAATATTACCATTTCATAATATTTTATAAATTTAAACAGTATAAATAGATTATAGAGGAAAAGATATATGATTTTGAAAATGTCACATATTTTTTAATAAGTATGATTAAAAACAAAAAGGAACAACAAGCAAAATGAAATAAAGGTAACAACAAAATAATTATAAAATGAGTATATTCATATTGAATAGTAACTAAGGAAGGAATAGAGCAATCTAATTGATAAGTTACTAAATAAGTGGAATCTCCTAAAAATAAGACAATATTTGATAGATTTGAAAATATAGTTATTTATAGAGTGCTAATTAAAGATAATATTTAAAAATTATTATTAGTCATTTTAATTAGAGTGCTTGTTTAATCCATCATTTATTTGTAAATGGTTTGATAATGACGATATAAACATTTAAATTTAAATAATTATTTATTTGATAATGTATTACTTCTAACAGTTAAAATAATTAGTAACATGATCCATAGAGATTCTAAAATCATGAATATTAATTAGAGACTAAATCTTCCACATTTTTAGCAATAACTTTCTTTGTTATTTAAATAAGATCCTTGCCCTCTAATATTAAATAAATCGCATTCTTCACATAAAGCTCCATGTGATCCAATGGCACATGAATTATCAGATACATCCCATCCACCAAGACATCTAATTGGATATTTATTACATTTCTCAATATAATTAGATCTAAAAGAGGGTCTCCAATAACCTGGCTAAAGCTCTATCATAGCACCAGTAGTGTTTTTAATCATTTAGATATTCATTCTAGAACATGATGTGCTTTTTACTTCAACTGAATAAAATCCCTAAATATTATCACATTTTATGCATTTCTAGCTCTCAAAATATTCTCCAATTTGGCAAACAAAAGTTTTTAAATAGAATCTCATTTAATATTCTTTACTTACAATACTATTACATTATATATCAACTTATAAGTAAGATTAATCAGATAAATAAGGATCTAAAATAAATATCAAATCATTAAGATCATAATTTTATTCAAACTCATTAAATATTATACTTTTTATTTCAGAATTATTTGATAGTTAAATTAATTTATCTAAAAAGATTTGGCTTACATTTAATAGACATTTAGTCTGCTTTAAATCAAAAATTTATTCATTCAGACAATTCATAGATTAAAGTATATAGCTATAATTTAAAATAGTATAGGAACTTGTTTTAAAATTAAATTTTTAGTAATTACTTAACGAAATTCCACTAGGCATATAAATAAATTTTGCTGGTTTTGATTTATTAAAATATTTAATAATCTATATAGTCTTATTTCCTTCCTTCAGATTTTATTTAATTGTAGGTTTATTATTTATTTATAATTATAGTTCAGTTGGTTCTGTTGCAATATTATTTGCAAAATAATATGCCTTGTTATCGATTAATAAAATGGTCATCAAATTTAAACTAAATAAGGTTTTATCATAAATTGCTCCACCTATATCAGCTTGATTACTAATTAAACTTACATCCTTAAATTCTAATAATTAAGAGTTATCTACTGTTTTATAATATATCGCTCCTCCAGAAACAAGAGCATTATTTGATAAAAAAACTGATTTGTGAATTTTTAATCTGAAATTAGATAAATTTATAGCCCCTCCATTTTAAGCAGAATTATGAGAAAATATTGATTTGGTTATTAAGTGAAAAATTTAACTAATAATCGAATTCAAACATAAACATGATCCTAAACCACAAATATTTTTAAAAAATTATAAATTAATTAAATTAATCTTGTGGACTAATTATTTATTGTTAATATAAAGTAATCCTAATTAGCAAGCTTTACAATTATTATTATACAGTTACATAGACACAACTTAAGCTGAAGTAATATTGTTATTAAGATCTATTTCTACTAAGGAACTGAAATTTGTTATATCATTTGTATTAAAGATATTCAGGTTTATTTTTTCTATATTATTAAACTTATTTATTTTATTCATATCAAGTTCATTAAAATTACTAATAAGAGTTGACTTTATATAAAGAGCCGATTTCACAGCTAAATATGATAATTAAATCAAATTACATGATAAATTTTCAATATAAATAAGATGACTTAAAAAAGAATTTAAATTGTATACCACTATTCTTTCCAAATAGAGTCTTTTTGCAAAAATAAGATAAAGAATTGGTTAAGCAAAGTATCCAGATACCTTAAAATCATACAAGGATATTACTCTAAAAATAATAGAATATATTTGTACACATTTTGAAGAGAAAACATAGCTGATTCTTGATATATCTAATAATTATTTAAATCTATTGAATAACTTTTAAAAAATAAAAGTAATTGTTAAAGTGAATTTTCTATTTCTATGTCAATTAATTCAATAGAAGAAATAGAATCAATATTTGTATTACTTACTTAGAAGAAAATTGCTGAATAGAAAACAGCAAAGACATCTTTAAATGTAACGTTTTATAATTTTAATTGACATTGATATTTGGAAGGTTTGATATAAAGGACACCTCCTTTTAAACCACTAGTAGAATTCAAAAAAATAGAATCTTTAATAAATAAATTTAAGTAGGAATTTTCTGAATTGATATATATACTTCCACCTCTTCCTTCTTAGCTTCTTTAAACATTAGTTGATGAGTTATTAAAAATTGTTGTCTAAATATCTATCAATCCAAAAAATTTAGTTGTTATACTTACCACTCCTCCCTCTAATCCAATTATATTTTCAAAATGACATTGTTTTATAATTAATTATTAAGTTTAAAAATTAAATAAGCCACCTTAAGAGTTTATAAGAGCAGAAGCACCTAATAAATCAAATTATAATATTTATTCTTATTAATATTTATTGATGTAAGATTAAACTTAATTTATATTTACACTTGTTATATTAAGTAATATAGTTTAATAAGTTTATATTAAGAAAATTGAATTACTTGAGTTCAAGACAACAACATCATTAATTTAATTTTGTTCTAATTAGAGCATACTTAATTCTGAAACAATTACAGCAATAGCAGCAGAAGAAATTTTTGTATCTTAAACAAATTCATTGAGAAATATTCCATTAAATTGAGAATTTGTAATGAATATATTTTATTTAATCAAGCTTGTTATATAAAATATAGTTGAAATTTCTGAAAATGATACTTTAATCAATTGAATATTCTCAAAGATTATATTTTAGATTTTTAAGCATGCATCTAATTTATCTTGCAATTTTATTAGATTTAATTAAAAAAAAATCACATTAACACTTAATTAATCTTATAACACTATCTGATTTAATTTTATTATCTATGCTTCAATTATGAAAATAGTGTTTAAAGATTATTCCTTTATTATATTCATATTTGATGAAATTTTTGTTATATTTGAAATTATTTTAACTTCTGAAATGGATACATATTCACAATTCTTTATAAAAAATTCAATAGACCCTGGTTGTCTAATCAATTTAATATATTCCATTATAATCTGAGTAACTTGAAATTAAAAAAAATAGAAATTAAAATTTAAGTTTTAATTAAGTGAATGTAAGTTGTATATTTAAATATTTTTTAAAGTTACTCTTATATCCTCAAAACTATATTAGGGAATAGATATAATGTTAAATTCTTAATAATAACAGTCAAAAATTTAAAGATTTTCAAATGAATATTCTTCCTTAGTATAAGAAATAAGTGATTTAATTTTATGAATAATTTTTGAATTAGAAATAAAGCTATTACACACTTTAATATTTTAAACAAATGCCTTGGAAGATAATCTAATTAAATCACTATTATAAAATTGAACATTTTAGAGATCTATATCAATGATTGATGTCATATCCGTAATTGGTATAGTGATAAGAGCTGAATTTCTAATTAAACAATTTTTTATAACTAAATTTTAAAGTCTAAAATTGCCCTTTAATTCTAAACCAAAATTATTAATAAAATAACTCTCGCTAAAATTACAATCTATAAATTTCAATTAGATTATAGAAATGTTATGATATTGATTCATATCTAAGAGACTTAAGAAATTAGTTTAAGAGAATGAGCAATTCTAAAATGTTACATTCTATAAGATTATGAAATCAAGTTATGTAATTGATTTATTAATATTTGTTAAATTTAGAAAAGTAGTATTAAATAAGGCAATATTCTAAAAGAGAACATTAGTGAAATTAATTTGGTTTGGATTTTAAACAGCAATTTAATAAGATCTTTCAACAGTTGTTGTGTCAAAAATTTCATAATAATTACTAAAAGTGGTGTTTGTATCCTAAAAAATACAGTTTTCAAATAAAAGGCTAATTATACTAAGTGACTCAAAAACTAACATGGAGGATTAAGTTTAACTAAAAAGGATACTTGTTTGTTTAAATTAGATTTCTTAAAAATTTAGAAATCTTAGCTTTCCAAAAATGAAACCATAAGAAATGTTTTAAGAATAATAAATAAGTTTGGAAGTTCTAAGGCTAAAGATTAAAGAAATATAATTATTAGGTACATCATGTAGATTGAAAAATGATTATTCGACCAAATTTGTAGAACTAGAGTTGATAAAAAAAGTAAATCCTGAACTACTTCTTAGATTATAATATTTTTGGTTATTTGATGATTCAAGTTGTATTTGATTTGTATAAAAGTTTTTAAAATTTGTAAAATTCTTAATGAATTAAATTAATAAATACTTAAGAATGATGTAATTCACATTTTGGCACTTCTAAAGAGCATCTTCTAGGTAATTGTAATCGATTATCAAAAAATATATAATTATGAGTAGTTGATTTTTGAAGACATCTGTAAGTTAATTCTTTAGTAAGAGTAGTTGTAATTAGGTAAGGATTAATTAAATATATTTCCTAATTTTACCTAGGTTTGCAATATTCACAAAAATATGGACAATCCGAACATTTTAAATTAAGAATAGTAAGTCGTTTAGTACCTTCATTAGTAGATGAACAAGTTCTGCACCCTTTGTCATAAAATTCACAATTTTATGAGTCAGCTTATTAACATAAAGTATCTGAAACTATATCATAAGTAGTGATGCATTTTTTAACTCTTAATTTTAAAGAGTCTAAGATTTAGGATCCAGGATGTTATTTTGTTAAACTAAAAATGAAAGGAGTCAATTAAAGTTTAAATAAAGGTTCAAACCATTAGTATTACTCACATTCTTAATAAACAGAATTATAGTCCAGACAAGACATACACAAACCATATTAATAATGTAAATAGTATCCAGATTCACATTAAATACAGTAATATTAATTCGATTGAATTTTTATACAACTCAAACACTTCGTTAAATATTATCTGCAATCTAAAATAGAATTACTTAATGAAAAATTTTAGTCTATTATACAAATTTCTTTGCCTTATTGATTTATGTAATAACTTTAACATGAAATTCCTAAGGGATATACATTCCTCTCACATTACTCAGATACAAAATTAAAAATGAATCCATTCTTACATAAAGCACAAGCAACTGATAAATCTTCTTGATCATAATTAAATGGTTAATGTTAAAAGATAGTATTATAATTAATATCAGATTTCAAATATTGAAAACAATACTTACAATTTGGAATTTAACATGGATAACAATCATTCTATTCCATATTTAAGAAATAATTATCATTATCATAACATTGAGTACATTTATTTGGTTAAACTTACTAGCATCTTGGATAGAGAACTTAAGTTGGATAATTATCTAAACAAATTAATTATAAATTAATGTAAACACATTTTTAGCAACTTGATTAACATGATTTGCATTCTCCATCTAACATAATTGCATCATATTTACAAATCACCATTATTTTTTATTATAAATGATAATAATTACTTTATTAACAATCACTGGCATATGGATAACTTAAACACAAATTATTACAAAAGGAACAAAAACTTAATTCTTCATTATTAAACAAATAAATTGCATAAGGGTCCAGATTTATTGAAAGTATTGATATTGGCACTATAATATCTTATGTAAATGTATTATTTTCACTATTATTATACTGTTGATAATTCATTGTACAAATTGGATTATAGACCCAAGAATTTGGATATTAAATGCATTCTGGACAAAAATACAGCTTTGTTAATTTAGGACTAAAAATTTTTAATTAAATTACCATGCATAACATACATCCTCATACTTAAAATATCCATAACTACAAACTATAATTGGATATTCTAAATCATATTCTTTCTTTGTTGATAATTATACTAAATTGTCTTATACTGTTGAGGTTGAAACTTAATAACATGAATTTACATTTATATCTAAATATCCAGGTTTACAGATGCATTTAAAATCAAATGATAATTATCTATTTGAAGCCGTTGTGCAACTTAAACACTAATTTAATTAAGGTCCTGTGCATGTAGAACAAGAATAATGACATTTTGGTGTATATGTTGTCAGACAAGTATAGAAATAAGCTAGATTAAATTAACCAGATGCAATGCTTCTATCAGCAAGTGTTCCCCCTAAATGAATAATTAGCATTAGATCTGAAAACTAATTAACATTTGTGATTGTTTTTGAAAATTGATAGTTTTATTGCACAAAATTTAAATTCAAAGATATCTAATTATTTCTAAATGAATATGAAAAATAATGCCAATTATAAAGAGAATATTATACGCCAATTTAGTAGGTAACAATCTTTTCTAATGGATCACCAGTATTCGATAATTTAGGTATTGAAGGAAATGAAAATGTTTAGTAGATAATCTCAATCACTTAAATTGTTGAATTTATGAAATATGCTACTTAAGCTATTCTTCCTCCTATTTAAGTTTAATAATTTTTATTTGGATTCTACTATATATGCATTACATTTATATAATTATTGTTAACACCTTTATTTTCTTCTATCTTTACCCATGTAGTAATACCATATGATCTTGAAATTAATTCTTTTATTGTAAATTCGTAGTACTACTCTATCGTAAAATTAAATTAATTTCTCATTGCATAACCAGAATTTGAGCTACAAGTTTTTTAAGTTGTTGCAATAAATCTTGTTGAAGATGTTATTAATTGAAACTTAATGACTCCTTGAAACTAATAGTATCCTAGTGATTTTGACTTAATAATGATTAATTCTTACTATTTTTGAATCCCCAATATAAAATGAAAAATAGTCAGTAATGGCAAAATATTCATTTTAAAAAGTCTTTTGAAATATTACATTCTTATTTGAACTTTAATAGAAAGTAATGTTTAACGATTTTAAAATTGCATCATTTCTTATTTCTAAACAATACCAATAACCTTCATAATTTAAATTACTAACTAAGAATTATTAAATATAGCTTTGTTTTTAAGTTATTATTTCAAAATAATGTGTCAATGTCTTCATTGTTGTATCGATTTTCAAATATTGCAAAAATACATATGAAACATTTGATTCACTCACTTTGCCATTTTAAATTGCAAATATTATATAATTATTAGCATTGTTCATTTATAAGCTAGTATAGGAGTAAGAAGCTGGTGTATATTTTTATTCAACTGTGAAGTATAAGGAATTGTTCCAATCAATCATTTAATATTCATATTAATAGTTCTATTAGATTGGATTGACAGTTCCAAACTATCCTTCAATGACTCTAAATATTAAACATAGTGAGAATATTAAAATCATTAATAATTATTTAATTTATTTTGTTACTTTGTAATACTTATATGAAAATGTCATAATATATCACAATATATATAAAAATTTACCTTTCAAAAAGTTTTATTCAACATGATTATTTAAATATCTAAGAAACAAAGTGAAATTCTTGTAAAATGCTTAAAGAAAAAAAAATCAGAAAATCATATAGGATTACTATTCACCATCTCTAACCACTATTTCTTGAGCCTATAAAATTTGTATTTGTTAAAAAATATCATGATCATCTTATTTAGACATTAGATTCATTTGATTTTTCTTTAAGTCTACTGGTAAATGAAATAAAAATATAAATTATTTAATTTTGACATATTTATTATTGATGGATCCTTGATTTATTTAAGTATGTTTGATTATCTTAACTTAAGATTGAATTGATTAGTATTAAATTATTCTCTCAATCTGTTCATTTATAATATTTTGATTATCTTGAACAAATCTTCTCGTATTTAGTTAAACTTCTAAACTTTAATAACTTCATCTTTATTATTCAATTTCTTAATTTAAATTTTCTTTCAGTATCATCAAAATAAGTAACTTTTAATATTTTATAATCTTAACTTTAAATTTTCCAATTCTCAATCATAAATTTATCTCTCTAAAAATAAACTTGTTTTCATTTTAATAAAGTATTATTTTTCCATCGTTCTATTCCTTTAAATTTATCAAAATGTTAGTTTTCTTAATATAAAGGTTAACGCTGCATAGTTGTTAACATTAGAAACTTTATAATAGCCAAAATTATCATATATCAAGAAAAAATAATGAAAAAGCAAATATTTTTTATTTGACAATTGTAAGAAAGTTTTATTAAAATAAAAATGAAAATTATTTTTTTTTTCAAGTTTTTAAAATGTATTTATTTAAGCTTATGAATCTAAAGATGAATGAAAGCATAAAAAATCTTTTAGCAATATCAAATCTATTAATGTGAATTTAATTAATAATAATTTTACAGTAGCATAATTTCAGTTTCAACTTTAAAAAACTGTAAAGCCCTCATTTAAATGATGGCAACTTAAACAATATGGAATACCTAAAAGGTTAATTGACCTAAAATATATATGTGGTCTACTTATTCTCAAAGCTTAATAAAAAACTACAATTATCCCTAAAAAAGCATCTTTTTCATCATCATTTTCATAAAAGATGTTCACTAATTGTTGCATTGATTTTTTAAATCTGAAAATAATTGAATTAATAGCTTTCAAAACAATCTTTTTAAGTAGTTTTATTTTATTAAAGTCTAATTTTATTGCTTTATATTTCTTCTTAATCCTACTTTTTTTCTGCCATAATGAGAGAGAAATTTCTCAGTAATACATTACTGTCTAACTAACATTTCTGGGGTTAATTTCATTGTTCCATTTATTGTTTTTTTAATCATTTCTGAATTATTTCCTTCCTTATTTTTAGTTTAATCTTACTATTATTCTAAATTTTTTTAATAAATTTATTCTTTAGATAATGAATTTGATTTTATTCCTGTAGTTTCTTTATTTTGAAATAATATTTTTGTTGTCGCATTTTGACCATTTTGATTAGAAATCACAATTTCTATCTAATCTAATTATCTTTCTTCTATAGTTAAAACTAAAGTTAAAATCTTTAATACCTGTTTCCTCTTTATAATATTTAAATGAACAACAACCTATGATTAGAATAAAGTAAAATATATTTTTTATATAAAATTTTGTTCATCAATCTATTATACGAGGAGATAATTAGAATTGAATGATAATTTTATTTTGAATATACTATATCAATTTTGATTATTCATTGCTAAATCCCAGAATTGTTCAACTCCCTTTTCTGCTAATATTCTTTTTCCTTCAGCTTCACTTTTAATTTCAATAGTTCTCCATTTATTAAATGCATGCTATTTAGCAACTCCTTCCCAAACTAATGTACAACCTTATTTTTAATCATCAGATTTCCATTTAATTCTATTTAATAATAATTTTTTATAAAATTTAATTCCTTTAGGTCCACCTTCAGCTACAACAATAGAAGGTACAACTGATTATCCATTTTAATTTGCAATTAAACATACTCCTTATAAACTGACTTATTATGCATTCATATCTACTTTAAATTTTAATTTTTTAGATTCTAAATTATTAGATGATAGATCATCATCTATTCTAAATACAGCAACTCTAATTTCTTATGAAGCATCTTTTTACCATTTTTATTTTAATTTATCTCCTCTTTATTCTTTAGTTAATTCTCTTTCTTTATTTTATTTAATATGTTTATCTAATCTAGCCTAAATTTATCTTCTTACTTCTTATTCAGCTTTACTTGGATCTATTTATGCTTCTGCTCCTAATATTGCCATCATATTTTATAAAGTTATTCTAGGTGGAGATGGTTTTTATAAACCTAATCTAATTTTATCTTATTTTTCTTTCTAAATATCCATACGTATTTTCCTTAATCTTTTCTTTCTTTCTTTTTTTGTTAAAAATGAAGGTAGAGCTGCTTTCTCTCTATTCTATACTAATTCACTTATAATAAATGGTTTAGGATGTTCAAGTAATTTTGTTATTTTTTCTAATAATATAGTTGTATCTGTATATTATAATTATTATAAAAATGTTATATTTCTTTGAATTTCTTCTTAAGTATGAGCTGTTGCAGGTTATTTATGTTCTTATTCACTATCTATATTTATAGGAATATAATTTGCTTGATATTCTGGAAATAATGGCATATCCCACCATTCTATATTTGGTATTGGATCATGATGTTTCATTTTAACACAAACTCTTTTAAAATTTGTTTAATTGGTAGTACTTGTTAAATTCTGTGTCTCTTTTTCAGCTACTTTTTCATCACCCTAAGTTTCTATTTAAATTGAACCTTATTATATTTATTCTTAATTTTTATTATTATTCTCAATAAAATTAAATGCTAACAATTTTCTTTTCTATATTCTTGCATTACTGCTTTGTAATGTAAAATTTTTATCTAAGAATCTTCCCTTATCATTTAAAGCATCCTTTAAATTATTTTGAATTTTTAACATCTTATCAACTTATTCACGCTTCTACCTTTCTTAATTAATTTTTAAATATTTTTATTGATCTAATGTAATAATTTTTCCATTAACATCTTTTAATTTACCTTCATCCGTTTCATAAATTCCTTCAGGTAATTATTTATCAATCTATTACTTTGGCTCTTTTAATATTTATATTCTTCCTGAATCTTTTAATTTTTATATAGCTTTTTATTTCTTTTTTTTATGTTTCAGATAAGTTACTAAACTATCAGTATCTGGTCCAAGCACAGCTTTATATTTAGCATCAATAGGCATTGCTAATAATTTTCTATTCAAATCTGGTTATTTAATCTTTGTATTCAAATTTTATTATGGAAGATTTTAAGCTTTTTTTTCTAAAAATTATGGTGTTTAAACATCCTTACTCACACCTTTATTCTTATTCATATTTTTATTAATATTAGATGACATAATTATAAAAATTATATTAAATTATTTAATATATAACACTTAATAAAATCTAAAGAATAAGTATAAATAAATTGTTAAAAGAAAGTTATTCAAAATAATTTGAATAATAACTTTATTTATCAATCATTCCTAAATAACTTTTCATTTATAAATGCACTTTTTAATGCTTTTTCTTTTTTAATTTCTTCATCAGTTTTTCTAATTCCTTTTATTTGCTTAAATTATAAATAAAATAACATACTTTTTCTTACATATCATCATCATATAATTATGTTATTGGTGGTAAAATTTCATGATGAGATTTTCTTTTAACTGATAAATATCTTTCAATCTTTCATGTTAATCACCTTAGATATTATGTGCATTCTTTACAAAATTAACTGGTAAATCCTAAATTAATCTTATAAATATCTATATACTGATCCATATTTTTCTTTATATAAAATTAAGTAATATTCTTTGATACTTTTATTATTTTTCTAATTTGATAAAAATTTTATTTTTCCCATTTTATCCCGAACCCATAGGTGTGTTATCACTTTCTTCAGAAAAAATAGGCTTTAATATATAAATTAATTTTACTTTTCAAGGAGATCCTGCAATTTATATACTTTTTTTAGTTTCTAATTTTCTTATTATTTCAGATTCTTAAAATTCTTCTAAATCATTTACTTTTGTTTCCTTATTTACAATTGCTTTAGTTTATGCAATAATTGCATTTTATAATTATGATTATCCTTTCTATTTTTTTTGCTTCTCCTTCACATAAACCTTTTCTCATTGCTAAATTATTAGATAAACTTTAAATTCTTGTTATTTCATTGCTATGTAAATTACTTTATTTTAGTAGTTATATATCATATGCTTTTTTCATTTAAATTATTCTGTTTCTTAAAGTTTACCTTCTAATTATTCTCTTTCCTTTTCTTATTTAAACAATAAATTACTATGTTATTTTTCTAATCTATATTTTTATACTCTATAAACTCTATCTTATATTTTTTTTCTAAATCTTTAAGTTCTTTTTTAAAATCTAAGGCTTCCTCAACTCTCTCTTCTAAACTAACCAATTTTTCTTATGTTTGTAAATCCTTTAATTTCTATTTGGTTTCACTTTCATTAATTTTGTATCCTTTGATAAACGATCTTCCAATTAACCAAGTTCATTTTTTTTAAATTATTTTAATTATGCTCTTAATTATGATAAAATATAAACTTTCTATCTATTTTATATTTAGTAAGTTATTAAAACTCCTAATAATATTAATCATAGAATATTTTATAAGTAGTACGATTAGTCGTTTTATCATTATCAAAATTTAAGAATCCAAACTTAATTAACTTTTTAAATAAAATTATAGCTTTATTAACATTTTATTGAATTCAATTAGTAGGATTCCCTGAATAAGTTAAATTATATATGCATCATTCTCTTGTTTTTACTTAAATTCTTCGGTTTATTAATAATATTGTATGATAGTTCTTTAGTTGTTTGGAGACAAAGAAATGCCAAAAGGAAAAATGATAATTTTTATATGATTTAATTGTGGAATTGCTTTTATAAATTTTCTAAGCTTTAAACTTACACTAATTAGTTAAAGGAATCTATAAGTAAGAACTTGAGAAACTTTGCTTACGCTTAATAGATTCCAAAAGAGTGGAATGAATCTAAATTTAAAGAGTTTATTGATCCTTAAACCTAATATGTTAGAAAAGGTAGTAATATATTAATAAGTTAGTTCATTTTGTAATCGACTCACAAGATAAATTTAATGGTAGAGCATTTATTGAAATGGAGTCAGAAAATGCAGTTGAAGATTTTTTGAAATAATTTAAAGAAAATAAAATAGAGGACTTAGATGCTAAAATTTAGATTTCCATGAATCCTTTAGTTTTAAAAATCTACAGAAAAAGTTTAGATTAAGAAAAAAATGAGAAGAAAGCATTTTTAAAAGGATTACCAAGAACAATGAAAAATGAAGATTTACTTGAGTTAGCTAAGGATTTTGGAGATATTGAAAATATTTCTATTCTTAAAGATTAAAAAGGAGAATTTAATCGAGGATAGGCGAATATCATTTTTAAAAAAGCGGAAGATGCAAGAAAATTTAAATATTTTGTAAATGGAAAAGAATTTTTAGGAAAAAAGATTGTGTAAATATTTTTCATGAATGTAGAATTTAGTTGAGACCTCATTAAGAAGAGAATGAAGAATAAATTGATGAAAATAATAAAATGAATAAAGAAGAAATTAAAAATGATTAATCTAAAGTAGATTACAGTAATTTATAAAAGTTGCTTGATGCAGAGTGATATATATTGTTATATTTTTCATTTGGAGTTACTCAAAAAAAGTTGAAAAAGAAATCTCAGTTGTTTAAAAACAATATAAAATATTTTTCATAAGTCCTATTTTTTTTCTTTTCTCATATAAATTTCACACTTGGTGAATTCTTTGATTTAAAAGTCGTTTTTTTCAGTGTCCCAGTTTTTAAGGCTAAATTCAACCATAAACTCATTTACAGACATTTTCACATGATACTTATTATGAACCAATTAAATACAATCATATTTATGGTGTTGAAATCAACATTGCTCCCTTGATAAATTAATCTCTCGAAGAATTAATCTGTATTGCAAAAACTTTAGTAATGACTTTCAAAGAATGCCAATCCAATATCTTTAATTATTGGACGTGTTATCACATCATAATCTGGATTGTTTAATGTTTTAAACATCTTAGCCATTTCTTCTGTAATTCCATAATCAATAGTTCCATAATTTGTAGTGCCTTTTCCACCTTACAAATTTTCTATTGGTTATTCTACTTCTTCGAATTCGATTGGCATTTTTGTCCATTCAACACCGTCTTCAAAGACTGTTTCTACTTCGCTAACTACAAAATAAACTAGTATATTGAAGATAATAAATTTCATTTATTAATATATGTCGTTGAAATAATAATTGTCATCAATCTGTTCTAAGAATGATGTGCCAACCTGAATCACTTTTTACTGGTTAACTCAATTCCCCAACCTTTAATGCAAATGCAACATCTTCAAATTACTTTTGCATTTATCCTCTTGTAAATTCTCCTAAATCCCCTCCTTTTTAACAAGAAGAACACTATTTTATAATATTTATTAAATACTTCACTTCTTTCTTAAGCTAATTTAGCAAATAAATTTAGATTTTTTTCAACTTAGGCTCTTATTTCTCTGATTCCTTTCTCTTCATTAGCATTTGATCTTAATTATAAAATTATTCATCTATAGTCTAAAATTTAAAATCTATTACAAGATCCTGGATTAGAGTTAAATATTCTCTAATTGATGAATCTCTTTATAAAAGCTTAAAACCTATCCATTTAGATTTCATTGTATACTAGATGCCCTTTAAGTATTTTTAATTTTTTTCACATTGGCATGATTTACAAATTTTTAAATATTATCAAAACCTTATAATTTTTGAAAAGTCATCAGCTAAGTTTTTTTGACAACTCATTAATTTTCATTTTCACTCTTCAAAAGCCATTTTAAAGTTTTTCACAATTAGTTCTTCTTTCATTTCCACTCTTATAAAATTATGAATACATAAATTTGGAGCGACTTCAACATAACTTTGTGCAGATTCTCTAGAAAATTTATACAATAAAAAATAATATTCACCCTTTATAGGATTTCTTGCATTTTAAAGCTTATCTGTTATAGTTAACTTTTCAACCTTCTATTTGAAACATTCTCTTGGTGGATTTTCCCAATATGAACAGGTTGAGGTAATTGCTCTATGGACTTTCGGATTTAAATAAGATCTCTAGTGGCTTCTTGGTGTTGCAGATATATATTTTTGATCTACATATTTTAAAACCCAAAATTTACTTAAATTTTTTGGGCATTAATAAATGCCATAAAGTTTAAACCAAGAAGGGAATCCAAAATTTTTATAAAATGAACAAATTTCTAATTAATTATATGCAATGGTTATTGTTCTATTGAATTAAAGGAGGGATAAAAGACTTCGATTAACAATCTAAAGAAAAGATTACATAATTTTTTATCAATCAGTATGACCTAATTAAATTTCTCATCTTTAGTTCGAATCATAATTTTCTAGAAGAATTTTTTATATATATAGATGATAGAGATAATCCTGAAATTGTAAATAACTATTAAGTACAAAGAACTAAAGTAAAGTAAAGATGAAAATGCTTCAAGAATCAGAATGAATTCTATTAAGGGATAAAAAAGAAAGCTTGCTTCAGTAATAATAATTACTTGCTTCAAAAAGAAAGAAAATAATCTAACAATAAACCTGAAAAATAAAATATAATACACATCCCATCAAAAATAAAAAAATTTACATTTTCTAATAATTTTTTGGCTTCATAATGAAAAGGTTTTTTGAAATGCTAATTTAGTACTTATTTATGAAAATAGAATAAATGGCAAGTTTCTCATTTTTCTACATTCTTAATTTCCAATAGTTTTTCTGCTTCCAGAAATTATTCATTTTTTTTAATTTTATTAATTAACTATTGAGGTCGACGTGTTAAAAATCATTGATAAAAAATAGGAAGTTTTGTTACAACTANTTACAAGATCCTGGATTAGAGTTAAATATTCTCTAATTGATGAATCTCTTTATAAAAGCTTAAAACCTATCCATTTAGATTTCATTGTATACTAGATGCCCTTTAAGTATTTTTAATTTTTTTCACATTGGCATGATTTACAAATTTTTAAATATTATCAAAACCTTATAATTTTTGAAAAGTCATCAGCTAAGTTTTTTTGACAACTCATTAATTTTCATTTTCACTCTTCAAAAGCCATTTTAAAGTTTTTCACAATTAGTTCTTCTTTCATTTCCACTCTTATAAAATTATGAATACATAAATTTGGAGCGACTTCAACATAACTTTGTGCAGATTCTCTAGAAAATTTATACAATAAAAAATAATATTCACCCTTTATAGGATTTCTTGCATTTTAAAGCTTATCTGTTATAGTTAACTTTTCAACCTTCTATTTGAAACATTCTCTTGGTGGATTTTCCCAATATGAACAGGTTGAGGTAATTGCTCTATGGACTTTCGGATTTAAATAAGATCTCTAGTGGCTTCTTGGTGTTGCAGATATATATTTTTGATCTACATATTTTAAAACCCAAAATTTACTTAAATTTTTTGGGCATTAATAAATGCCATAAAGTTTAAACCAAGAAGGGAATCCAAAATTTTTATAAAATGAACAAATTTCTAATTAATTATATGCAATGGTTATTGTTCTATTGAATTAAAGGAGGGATAAAAGACTTCGATTAACAATCTAAAGAAAAGATTACATAATTTTTTATCAATCAGTATGACCTAATTAAATTTCTCATCTTTAGTTCGAATCATAATTTTCTAGAAGAATTTTTTATATATATAGATGATAGAGATAATCCTGAAATTGTAAATAACTATTAAGTACAAAGAACTAAAGTAAAGTAAAGATGAAAATGCTTCAAGAATCAGAATGAATTCTATTAAGGGATAAAAAAGAAAGCTTGCTTCAGTAATAATAATTACTTGCTTCAAAAAGAAAGAAAATAATCTAACAATAAACCTGAAAAATAAAATATAATACACATCCCATCAAAAATAAAAAAATTTACATTTTCTAATAATTTTTTGGCTTCATAATGAAAAGGTTTTTTGAAATGCTAATTTAGTACTTATTTATGAAAATAGAATAAATGGCAAGTTTCTCATTTTTCTACATTCTTAATTTCCAATAGTTTTTCTGCTTCCAGAAATTATTCATTTTTTTTAATTTTATTAATTAACTATTGAGGTCGACGTGTTAAAAATCATTGATAAAAAATAGGAAGTTTTGTTACAACTAATAGGAATAATAGGAAATTAATCAAATACTTGAAAAAGAATTTCTTCTTTTAAAAACCATTCAGATCCTTATCAGACTTTAATGGTTTTCTACCAATTATTAAAATAAATTTTTATAGTAATTGATATTTTAAGCTCACTTTCTGTTTTTTTGTTATTGGTAACATGATTAAATTAGAATTCTGCCCTTTTTCGGAATTTATTTCAAAAATAGGATGCTTTAAAAAGATATTGCAATCCCTCTTTTTATAGTTTAAAAGCAGAATTTTTATTTAATCAATTGCCTAAGGATCGATAACAAAAAAGCAGAATGTTAGCTTAAAATATCAATTACTCAAACAATTTATTTTAATAATTGGTAGAAAACCATTAAAGTCTGGTTATTATACCTAGTAATTTATTTATCTCTAACTCTGTCATATGGGTTTCTGGATTGAGTGGGTTTTAATAAGATATGTGATGCTCTTACAGATTTTGCTTGCATTTTAATTATATTTAATTATAATTTAAATTTCATTCCTTATTATAAGTAAAATGATCTTGAATTAAGATTGTTTCATTAATAACCTAATATTAGATTAATAAAATTGTCATATTTATTTATTATTTACACCACCCTTTTAATATGGATTTTGATTAGGATATGTCATTTATGTNAGGGAATCCAAAATTTTTATAAAATGAACAAATTTCTAATTAATTATATGCAATGGTTATTGTTCTATTGAATTAAAGGAGGGATAAAAGACTTCGATTAACAATCTAAAGAAAAGATTACATAATTTTTTATCAATCAGTATGACCTAATTAAATTTCTCATCTTTAGTTCGAATCATAATTTTCTAGAAGAATTTTTTATATATATAGATGATAGAGATAATCCTGAAATTGTAAATAACTATTAAGTACAAAGAACTAAAGTAAAGTAAAGATGAAAATGCTTCAAGAATCAGAATGAATTCTATTAAGGGATAAAAAAGAAAGCTTGCTTCAGTAATAATAATTACTTGCTTCAAAAAGAAAGAAAATAATCTAACAATAAACCTGAAAAATAAAATATAATACACATCCCATCAAAAATAAAAAAATTTACATTTTCTAATAATTTTTTGGCTTCATAATGAAAAGGTTTTTTGAAATGCTAATTTAGTACTTATTTATGAAAATAGAATAAATGGCAAGTTTCTCATTTTTCTACATTCTTAATTTCCAATAGTTTTTCTGCTTCCAGAAATTATTCATTTTTTTTAATTTTATTAATTAACTATTGAGGTCGACGTGTTAAAAATCATTGATAAAAAATAGGAAGTTTTGTTACAACTAATAGGAATAATAGGAAATTAATCAAATACTTGAAAAAGAATTTCTTCTTTTAAAAACCATTCAGATCCTTATCAGACTTTAATGGTTTTCTACCAATTATTAAAATAAATTTTTATAGTAATTGATATTTTAAGCTCACTTTCTGTTTTTTTGTTATTGGTAACATGATTAAATTAGAATTCTGCCCTTTTTCGGAATTTATTTCAAAAATAGGATGCTTTAAAAAGATATTGCAATCCCTCTTTTTATAGTTTAAAAGCAGAATTTTTATTTAATCAATTGCCTAAGGATCGATAACAAAAAAGCAGAATGTTAGCTTAAAATATCAATTACTCAAACAATTTATTTTAATAATTGGTAGAAAACCATTAAAGTCTGGTTATTATACCTAGTAATTTATTTATCTCTAACTCTGTCATATGGGTTTCTGGATTGAGTGGGTTTTAATAAGATATGTGATGCTCTTACAGATTTTGCTTGCATTTTAATTATATTTAATTATAATTTAAATTTCATTCCTTATTATAAGTAAAATGATCTTGAATTAAGATTGTTTCATTAATAACCTAATATTAGATTAATAAAATTGTCATATTTATTTATTATTTACACCACCCTTTTAATATGGATTTTGATTAGGATATGTCATTTATGTATTAAGTAGTCCAATCAGCAAACTAAAATAAAATCAAATTTTCTTATACTTATTTTCAGATTATTAATGTTTATTGATGTTTTATGGGGGAGCTTGAGGTGGGTGAGCTTTATTATTCTCCTCTGGTTATAATGATTGGATTATATCTATATATTGTATAATGTACATACCTTAGATAGGAACCTTTTTATTTGGAGCTCTTGCCCATTGAATTTTACATATAACATCCTTGATTATAATATTATTATATAATGCATTTACAGCTGTTTCTGCATCTTTTCTTTTTGCAAAGTTGACGAAACAACTTTGACCATGTTCCATTATTTTAATTGAATTGAGTTTTCCAAATTTTGAAAATAAATGTCTATTTAAAAAATTAATTTACTTTAAATCCGATTCCTTGATATCAGCTGTCATATGAGAAACATATAAACTACAAATTTTAGGGTCATCAGGTGGCAACAACCCTTTTGCTTCAAACTTCTCCTTATATAATAAATCAATGTCTTCAGGATTTTCCAAAGGCTCTCTATAAACTTAATTAGCGGGTTCTAATTTTCCATCGTTTAATTAATTATTCACATCTGCTAATCTTGGCTCTTTCATTATTTGGTCGAATAAAGGTAAAGGCTTATCATATGGTAAAATCAATCTTTCAATCTGACGATTTGCTTATTCAGCCCAATAATCCCTATTCGCTGTATGTTCAGGAATTTCTATTTTTTATTCTCCTAAGAATTTATCTCTAGTGCATAATCCCATGTTGAATTCTAAATCCTTAAAACAAGCTTAGCAAATATTTTTAATTTTTCCACAGGTTTAACAAACTTCTGTCTATTTTTGTCTGGAATTATTCCCAGGTTTCCATTTGAATGTAGTGAATGGTCTTGCACAGATTCGACATTCCTTTCCAAACCTATCCTTTAGCTAGAAATTTTATAGATTATTATTTTACCATTCTTATGTAAGGATTTTCACCTAAACAATTATTGCATACTATAGGAAAATCTGTTTCTTCCCAAGCTAATTTGCTTATATCTTATTTTAAAGCATGACCTCGTTCTGCCATTTAAATAATAAATTTTGTAATTATTTTAATGTGTATAAATCATTTTTTCTTTAAACTAGACTTTTATTTTTTGTGATTACTTTATAATATTGTTGAACTTGGTCTAATTTATTAGGTTTATTATTTATCCAAATATTGTATAACGTATTTCATAAACTATTAATTCTAACGTTGTTATTATTCTTGGGCTTCTTCTAGTTTATGAACCAATTTTTCAATTATCTAGAAATCTGAATTTGTTTTTGCAGAATCTCTTTGTTTTTCAACTCTCTATTTAATTTCGCTTATTTCTAATTACAATTTTTCGCTTCTCTTTTTCTCTTCTTAAACCTCAATTGTTAAAGAACTGACCTTTGGATTGTTAGGATTTTGTGCATTCATTAATTATTGTATTTCTCTTGTTAAATATGTATTTTCATCTCTCAAGGTCTAAACTAAAACTTTATTATTTTCATTTTCTTTATTTATTTAATCAACTTCTCTAAAGTTAATAAAATGCTTACTTTTATTTTAAGTCTAACTATTATGTTAATCCTGTAACACATTCTTTTAGTTCTTCAATCACCGATTTTAGTTGAACGATAGTATTTTTTAATTAATCAATTTCTATTTTGTACGATTGATCAATTTCTTATATTTCTTTCAATAGTGGAATTTAGCAATCTGAAGTTCTAGAACATTAAGTCAATTATTTTTATGGAGGAATATTTTCTAATTGACTGAAAATGTGGGAGTCTCCTTTTTCCTTTTTGGAATACATGGATATCTGTCTATTATTGAAGTCTAAATTTGAATTGTTTAATTGTAATGGTTGAATTTGTTTAGTAGATTGAGTCTTAAGAAAGTTTTTTACTCTCATTTCTATCTTGTCAATTAATTAATGTGTCTATTCAACTCCAGCGTCTCTCAACATAAATTTTAACAGATTATATTTTTAATATCATTATAATTAGTGTTTCTCTTCCAATAATCTTAATTCTTTTTCCAAACGATTTATTTCGATCTCTTATTCTGTAATCAAATTTGTGGCTTCCTCTTCAATTCTGTAACGTTCCTTCTTTTCTTCCTGTAGTTCTTTCAATAATTTTGTTAATATTTCTCTATCTAAATAATTTTAAAATATTACTATTACATCACGGCATCACAACTTGAATGATCATCCTTTCCTAAAATATCATTAATTTATTACTTTCAATATTTGCTTTAATTTAATTCAGCTTCTCTAAAATTTCACAACACCATTCTTCAATATTCGTCACTTAACTTTATTCTATGTTTTCATTAAATTCCATTAATTCTTTTAATAATTTCTATAGAGTTTCCATGATTTTTTCATCTTTCTCCTCAGGCTATTGTTTTAGCACTTTAATATTATTGCTGAATAATTTTGTAGCACTACTATATAAATATGTAAACTAACCTATAACTCTTTTGTAATTTAGGGGGTATTTTTGTTTCTTTACTCTCTTTTAATACAGGAGATTGAGATTCGTCAACTTTCACAGTTTTTTATTTATTCAATTTATTCAATTCTGATGGATTAGAAAATAACCCAGGCTTAATGTTTGGGCTCAATCCAGGAGATTTATAGATTGGACTCTTTCTTCTATTCATTTAATATATAAATTATATATTTTAATTCCTTTTTAAGAATTAAAGCTTTGTATTAACTATAAGGATTTACAATAAAATTTATTGATGAAACTGTTTGGACAAAATAATCTATAGACAAAATAATCTATAGATTATTACTTAAGTTTAGCTTTCGTTTAAATAATTATTTATCATTATTTATGAGATACTAAATTTAATGTAATTCTTTAAGATAAGAGTGTTCTAAGATGCATTCTAATTACCATAGTTGCAATTATTTTGGATCGATAATTTAATTAATATTAAAGGATTTACAAACGATAATACTAAAGATAATTATTTCATAATAAATTGATCAAATTTTAAATGAAAAACGAAGTAAAAGTTTTGAATAAGATATTTATATTATGGGGATCTAATTACAATAAATGGATTCATTTTTCATGTCAATAATTTTGATTTTAAGAATATTAATAATGAAAAATAATGATACAAATCATGATGAATAGATAAAAATTTTTGAAATTTAGAACTAATAAAATTCTCTTATTCTGTTATATGTAACTTCGAGTTTAACTTTCAACCAATATTAATGAAAAGCTTACAATAATACTTTAATTTAGATGTTATAGTTAATTTTCCTATTATAAGGATCTTAAAGTTAAAATAATTTTTAATTTTCTTATCATATTTATTTTTGCAAAACAAGATTTTTCTACCTTTGGCTAGAAATCAATAAATTCTTAGAGAAAATAATGAAAAATATTCTTTAAATCGTTTTACAGCAGATAAAGTTAATAAAAAATTTAATTGAGGGGATCATGGCTCAGAATAAAAAGAGCATCCTAGCGAATAAGACGATGTAGTAGGGACATACATATATATTGGGTTAGCCATAGAAACGAGAATCGAATGATAATGTACGAACGAATCATCAGACTCAACTGGTTAATAAAATTAGATGCTTGATTATAATTGATACCTTCTTGAAGAAAGAAGAATTCCACTCTACTCTGAACAGGATAGGTGGAGGGAATAACTCTATTCTATCAATTTTAGTATCATTTTAACTGAGATAGAAATTTCTAGAACTAAAAACACACGTCATATTATTATAAGAAGTGAATTAACAGATAAAGTAAGAGTTGATGGATTAGGTTACAGATGACATACAAAAGATAGGAATGGGAAACTACTTGCAGTGGCAGTAATTAAAAACCTAATTACAAAGAGGAGATAAGATTTAGAAATCAAAAACTCAATTTTAGTTTAAATTTTTTTTGGTGGAAGATTTTCTCTATTAGTTGAATCAAAACGATAAACAACAGAAAAAAAAGAATAAAGAACAGTATTGAATAAGATGCAAATGCATGCTTTCATATTAGGAGGAAACTTAAATGATACAATTGGAAAGAAAGAAACATTAAATTACGATGTAGTAAGTAAAAAAAGGATAGAAAAAAAAATAAGAAAAAAATTAGATTTCAATATAAATTAAAAATATTGATATTTTTATAATAATCAATCGAATTTGAACAGAAAAATTTGATTATAACCCTTCAGATCATAGACCCATTATGATAAATATAGAAATGCCGAAATCAACAGCGATGCATTTCCAATTTTAGAATGGGATTTAGTTTATTAGACAGAGATCGAACATACCAGATGCAAAAATACTAAAGAATACTTTAAAATAATTAAATATACTGCTAAAGTTGGAAGATAAGCCGCTGGATAAATAGAAAATGTTGTAGAAATAGATGGATAAATTGAAACAAACTACAAGAAGATTACCAGTGAAGCATTGAAGTAAACTGCTTCATCTAAAAATTATGGAAAATATTATTAACAAGACAAATGTGGAAGAGATATGATAAATTATACATCAGTAATATACAAGTTAGTAAGAGCGAATAAAGGAATAGGGGTTCAAAGATCTGGAATTGATTGAATAATATAATAAGTAAAATACCTTGTATTAGGAACCTGATATTAAGAAAAGAGGGCAAGTAATGCCTTACTAAAAGATTATAAAAGATGCTAAAGAATTTTGATAATAAGATGAGATAAAATGAATAAAATCACAAAGAGAGCTGTTATAGAAGAAGATGGAACATGAAAGAATAGATTCAAACAGAATTAGGAAAATACCAAATTATGGATATTTTGATTAATGGAGATATTCCAATATAAAATGTAAGGAACATAAAAACATATGGTTTATTTAGATAATATGTAATAGAATATCTGATAACATGGGCATCAAAAGGATAAAAATGGGCTAAAATTCTTGATAAGATAAATAATTGGGCACTGCCATTATCAAATTTGGTAAGAGGTGCAGCCAATATGAACTAGGATATGAGGTATGTGTCGAACAAGATCAGAGAAATGGTGAAGAGCGAGCTTAGATTATCCAAAATTATATAAATATTATCAAGGTAACAAAAATGTAACAACATTCGATTGCCATGCCAGTTCAAGAAAAGGCCATACAGCGTTAACCTTTATATTAAGAAAACTAACATTTTGATAAATTTAAAGGAATAGAACGATGGAAAAATAATACTTTATTAAAATGAAAACAAGTTTATTTTTAGAGAGATAAATTTATGATTGAGAATTGGAAGGTTTAAAGTTAAGATTATAAAATATTAAAAGTTAATTATTTTGATGATACTGAAAGAAGATTTAAATTAAGAAATTGAATAATAAAGATGAAGTTATTAAAGTTTAGAAGCTTAACTAAATACAAGAAGATTTGTTCAAGATAATCAAAATATTATAAATGAACAGATTGAGAGAATAATTTAATACTAATCAATTCAATCTTAAAGTTAAGATGATCAAAAATACTTAAATAAATCAAGGATCCATCAAAAATAAATATGTCAAAATTAAATAATTTATATTTTTATTTCATTTGCAAGTAGACTTTAGGCCATAAATATTGAACTTAATATAATCTTACAAATAAAATATATATTAATTTGTATAATACATATATAATTGGGCTTCTTAATGTGCAGTCATCTGTACCCTGGACTTGCCTAGTCTTTGATGGAAATTGCAATTTGTTCAAATGAAGATTGTGTTTACAAATTCCATCCATAATGCATGAAATGTGCTTTTAAATTTTGTTAAAATCATTTCAAAGAATGTAGCCTAGGTAACAGAATTTAAGAACTCTTGAATTAACTACTAAGATAAAATGAAAATTTGGAGAAGAAACTTTATTAGCTATAATCTAATACCAATAAAAAAATGACATAAGTATTATTCGAATGTAGATAATTTCTTAACAGAATATAATAATTTACTGAAAATTGTTTATTCTAAGATATTATCCCCATTAACTTAGACATTGATTTCATACAAGAGTTAGTGGATTAAATTTCATTAGAGATTCAAACCAAATTTTAGATCATAATGTCCTATTTTGAAGAATTAAAATACCCTTTTAACCTTCAAAATAGAAGCTAGTCTAAAATACATTAGAAGCGTTCAATAATTTTTGAATAAGAAGGTCATTTGACAGAATCCTTATCATCCATAAATTTAAGTTTAAATATGGATCCTTAATCTATCTTTTCTATTTTTTAAAAAGGTTTCTTTATGCATTTAATGATAGGAAATTTGCTTTTTAAATAACATTAATATGAAGAGTCCTTTAGTTATCTCTTCAAAGCCTTACTTTTAGCCAAAAAATCTAAAAAGAAGGAGCTACGACATTAAATTTTCCTAACTTTATGTAATGTATTTATATTATAATAGAAGAAAATTGTTTGTTTTAAATGAAAAAGTTTTCTGAAATTATTGAATTCTCTAATAAATATCAAAAAATATTTGATGTAGAAAATTTCTCCATGTTTAAATGTATCTAATTATTAAAAAATAGATTTTGCATAATTTAACAAAAGATAATATGACAAAGTTCTTGAAAATTTAAATCAAATTAATCTCGATGAATTAAATTATTAATAATCAAATTAATATCAAGGTATAATTATAAAAATTTTTTTAGAACTATTTAAAATGGCAGAAAGAAGTAAGAATTAAGAAAAATATATAAATGGTATTCTTCATTTTTGTATGTTTAGAATAAAATTAAACTGAAATTTTGAAAAATTCCTTAAAGCAGTAAAATTAGTCTTAAATAAAATAAACCACTCAAGAAGATTGTTCTAAAGATATCAATTCAATTATTTTCAGATTTAAAAAAGCAATGCAACAATTAGTGAACATCATTTATGAGAATGATGATGAAAAAGATGCCTTTCTTCAATAAAATCAATAATTTATTTTAACAATCGAGAAAAAGTAATTAGTATCTATATTTTAGTAAAATAAATCTTGTCAATTTGCCATCAAAAAGCTAAACAACCCCAATTAACCTGTAAGATTTGTTGAGCAAATTTAATTCAAGAGATAGGCTAGAGCTTTAAACTAATTTTATAGATAGCTGATACTAAAACAATACTACTTTAAAATTATTATAAATTAAATTCATATTAATAAATCTATTTTTCTATATAAAGGTTATTAGATTATTATTTAGAAGGTTGTTGGACATAATTAAGAAAAAATTATTTTAAATTTAAAATATTCAGAATTATTATACGCTTCCGAAAACAATATTCATTTTATTGTTTTAGAAGACAAGAACCAGATTAGATATGCTAAAAATTTCTTTTAAGGTTATTCATCTCCAAATTCATTTACTTCAATTATTAGATGATCTTTAAAACTTTCAAACCTGTAATCATTTTCATTGTTTATTTGAATAAAACAGATAAAATTTAAAGAATTAGATAAAATGTGTTCAAAATATATTTAATCTTATTTCCTTTGTATAAATATATCTAAAAATATTTTTATACACTAATTTTACCACACAATATTTTGCCTTTTATGTATTTTCTTTTTCTTTATACATTTTTCTAAAGAAGAAAGGTTTAATTTTAGCAAATACTTAAAATGAATAGTTATTTTATGATTATTATTTTAAAAGTTATTACTATTTATCTTCCATTAAAAATTTTTTAATAATTTCTAATTAAAATTTTCCAAAAAAATCATATGCCTTTTTCATGTATGTAATTAGCAGAACATAACTGCTTGGATTTTTCAATAAGTTCATAAATCATAAATGAATTCATGAATTTATCATTAATATTAAACATATATATTAATATAATAATACTTCATATTCATAATAATATTGATAGAATTATGTAAGATTTATGTAATAACGATAGAATTCGAAATATTAAATCTAATTTTGAAATATTTTAGTTAATGAATTTTTGAAAAATTATTTCTAGTTGGAAAATAGTACTAATTTTAAGAAAGGAGAGTAATTCTTAATCCCTTTAAATTAAATTACTAACTTATTCAGTTAAATACCTTTTTATTGTAATTATATTATTCTTGATTGCAACAATTATTTATTAATTGCAAACAGATAATAATTTATGCTGATAAAATTCCAAAACTTACAGATTCAAAAAGATATTTTTGCTTTGAGATTATATAAAGTAGATAGTGTAATTTTAAGGGTATAGATGAATAAGTATTCATATAATACATGGTGCGATGGTAATTGAGCATATTGATATTTCTTCTATAATTTCATTTGAAGAAAATAAGAAAAATAAAGAGTTTATTTTTTTTGCAATTAATTCATAAGAGAAATCTCCTAATTTTGTTGAATTACAAAAGTTAATCTAAAAAAAAATATCCATTCTTAATCTTTAACATTTGATAAATGCTAAAAATGAATTATTCGATAAAATTAGTAATTAAAAAAGTATGAATTAATTTTCTTTACCTACATCATAAGGATCACAAAGAAATTTTATTCGCCTATTTGTTAACACTGGCCAAAAGAAGTTTATAGCAACAGTAGATGCATCTAAATAAGTAATTTAGCTTTATATTTTTAGAATCTTTCAGAATAGATCACTACCTCATATGCTTGTACAATTAATTAATTTCAATAAGAATCATTTTCTAATTAATACTAAGTGACAAACATTAGATAAAATGGCTTTAGAGTGATCGTTCCTAAATAATAAAACATTGGTTAAGTTTTAAATGATTAATCTTATCTTACATGTGATATTCACAAATCTAAAATAAAAAATAAGAGAACTAATAACATTTAAAGGAATGAGAAGAGATTAAAAAAAAAAATCAAAGAATAATTGAAGACATAATTCAATGATCCTGCTATTTCTCCTCCTAAAATTTTGACTTCTAATAAATTTCATTAAGAGGCAAAAACTCAACAAAACCTAGAAAACTAAAAAAAAAATTATCTAGTTTAAAATTAGACATAACTAAAGAATGAAGGATTAGAAAACAAATAAATATAGAAAGATTAAATTATTGATAAACTTTAAAGTAGTAAATTTTAGCAAGATCCAATAGAAAATCTGAAAAGCTTGGCTAAATCAAACCAAAATATAAATTAAGTTGAAAAATAGTAGAGAGATGCCTTTTAAGAGGGTAAAAAATTTTTTTATTAACAAGCTCAAAACAATTCAAATACTAAATAATAGATATAAGAAAGCGCAAATTAGATTATCTAACAATATGATAAAAAGAAAGAATAGTTAAAAAATTATCTTAAATTAGAATAAAAATTAGAAGGATAAGTTGAAAATAATTAAAAATAACCTTTATAAACAAGTAAAATCATGGAAACTAATAATGATAGTAATCTCTTTTTAAAGTAAGGATTGGATTATATAGATGATTATTTAAATTATTCAAAAGAAATGCCGAAAGTTCCAAACACTTCCTTTTAAACAAATATTGAGCATACGATAGGAAAAAAAAATAAAAACTCTAATAAAAGATATTTCAATCAATAAAAATAAAATCATTAAAATTGGTTTGAAAAATAATAAAGATAAAGTAGCAATAAATATTCAAAGATTATAAATTAGAATTAGAATTAGAATTAAATTTAAAAAATTGCTTAAACAAATAAAAATTAAATTGTATAGTAGAAACACTAAAATAAATAACATTTGGAATGATCGCAAGTAAAAGAATGTACTGTAAATATATAGATTAGTGTGCTAATTTATAATTAAATTTTTAGCGTTATTCATTTCTTCTTAAGTTCAGATAATCTTTTATCTTCTTTTAGTTTTCTATCCATTTCTTCATATTTAAGAAGAGCTTAAGATTCAAATCTAATAGCTCTTTATTCAAGGATGTCTATTCTAAATTGAATATTAATATATTCATTATCATCAGGATCAGATTTCTTTTGTTGCATTTATTCTGCCTGATCTAATTTAGCTCTTTCTTCTTCAAGTTTTTTCTAAATGATTGCAGCTCTTGATAATAAGCTATAAATAGATTTGAAATTTGATACCGTTCTTTTAACTTAGTCATAACATCTTTTTGTATTTCCAAGGCCTCATTGTATGTGAGAACTTCTTTGCCTTAGAGTTTTCTCTTTTCTAAGTAAGGATACAAATAATCCTTATCTGCTTATTCTCTTTGTTTTTCCTCTTCAGATTTTTTTAAAGTTTCCTTATATCTTTCTCTGGCTTTATCATGAAGAGTTTTTTCCAATTTTAAATCTTAAGATCTAAGCTATTCTTCATCCTTTTTTACTTCATCCTCTTAATTTTTAATGTGTGTTAAACATTCTTTCTCTAAGAAGAGATATTATTGATAATTTACCTAAATTGGCAATACGTTAATTCTCTTGTGAAACCAAGGCATCTTCATTTTTTTTCTCTACGCCAGGTTCAGTTAATTTTCCTAATCCATGCATGTTCTCCCTTTTCAACTCTTTAAATTATGGGTTGATTTCTCCTTTGTTCATGTGATAATAGACTCTAAAATTAAAAAATATAATACCTAATAACATTTTTGACTAAATCAATTACAACTTTTTATAATTGTTCACTTGCTGGATAGAGTTCACTTAATTCATATTTTTAAGTCATTTTCGTAATTTTGACTATTCCCATATATCTATCATTATGGACTAGATCTTTAGGTTCAGGTTTTTTATCAGTACTAATAAATCTAACAGATCTATATATAACTCTATCGTCTCTATTTTCATATTCCTCAATAGTTTTTTCTCCAATTTTTTCAATTCTTTTGATTAATCCATCATGATTTCTAGTAGGATAATATAGAATAATCCTCAATTATCTATCAATCGTAGTAATAGTTTTCCTTTATGGTTTATTACCAGGTTCATACTCTTCAATAGTTTTAAATTCATAAGGGAATCTTCTTTTTAATACTAATTTGTCAGATCTGTGTTTATAAAAGTATCTAATTTCATGAACTTTTAATCTTTTATAATCTTAATAAATGGTAAATCTCTAAACAAGCCCATCTAATTCTTATGAATATGGAGCATAGGAGTCAATTTTACATTTCTTATAAAAAACTGTTGACTCTCCTAATGGAGTTCCTTTAAGAAAAGCCTCTTTATCAATAAACATTTTGGGAGGCCATGGAGGAGGCATATCTAAAATTTATGCAATATCTTATAATTATTATTATTGTGGGTCAATTTGTTTCTATTATTAATTATGATCTTCTCCATAATTATAATCTTCATCATCTTATTATGCTTATTCAACCATAGTATCAAGCATAACATATTCCCAATTCATAGAAGTATCCATTTCATCAAAATTTAGATCAGCTACCTTTGATTCAAGTTTCATATTAATCCAAAAGTTTTTATTATTAAAAACAGCATCTACAGCTAAAAAAGGACTGTCATTAATTTAATAGATTCTACCAGTTGAAGGTTCGATAAAGAGATTTCTTTCAACTCCTCTTTTTCCTGCTTTTAAGAGAATCCAACAATGAATTCTTTTTCCAGCATAAAAATCTTAACCCATTTGATCTGGTTCATCATCATCTATAGTTAAGGCTATTCTTCTTTATTCTTTTTCATATTCTTCTTTTTATTTTTGGATTTTTGTATCATATTTTGAAATTATTTCTTCTTTTGGGAGAATAGCAAATTCATTATCTTTAAGCTCATCATTATCTTTATCTATATTTTCATCATCCTCTTTAATTCCATTATTTATAAATATATAATCCAGATCTGATTCATTCTTACTTGTTATTGATCTTGGTGCTGTTCCATAAACGCAATATGCATCATAACCAACTCCTATTAAAACACTACAAAGTAATATTGATAAATCAAAACAATCTCCCTTTTACCATCTAGCTACATTAGTTGGACTAGGTATAACTTTTGGAAATTAATCAGGAGGATCCAATTATTCATAAGCTATAAAAAAACTCATATATCTTGCACACTATTCATAATTATATAGTTCTAAATATCCAATTTTTTAAGGACGTATCGTTGTACAGATAAATTTGTACAGATCGCACTCATTTTTTGGATACAAAAACAGATTTCTCTTTTCATCATAATGTAATTGAAACTGCTTTTGGAATTATTGAACATGCTCCAAAACTAACTCTTCCTTCGGGGAATTTTCTATACTTTCATCATTTAAAATTACCTTTGTAACAAAATGGAATTAAAATATCCTTACCCTCCTTAAAGTCTCTACATCTTTACAATTTTTCATTCACTACTGTTGCATTTCCTGATTTCAAAATTGCAAGGATATTATTTTATTACTATTGTGCCTATTTCTATATTTCCACGTCACTAACAGCAGAAGAAGCCATTATTTAATATTTTTTAATTTATTTATTTCAAATTATTTATGCTCTAGAATAGTGAATTTATTTATTTAATTTTCCACTTATATCATTTATTTTATTAATACCTTTCTTTTTAATTAATCTTGATACAATTATATAGAAAATAATAAAAAATTATCTTGACTCACATATGAAATAATATCATCATTATTTTTTAATTCAAAATAATTATCATTAAACAATCAAATATCAGTAGATCATTTATCCATCATTACTTTATCAATTTTGGTTTTTTATAATTATTTTTATATTATTAACAAGTATTGTGATTAATCGATTTTTATTCATTAATATTATAAATCAAAAGTAGTAATGATGAATGAAGATTATTTTAATTATAGAGTAAATTAGTTTGAATAATAAAGTGTTGCCTTCCATTACAATATACCATATATTTTAATGATATGAATATTTTGTTTAATTAATTTTCATTTTCCATATTGCATTGCCAAATTTTACTGTCCAGGTGGAAAGTATTTAACTAAATCTTCTTTGTTTAGATCATCAAAGAAAGGATGTTTCATAGCTTCCTTTACATAAATTCTTTTAGCAGGATCTAGCGCAATCATTTTAGTAACTAAATCTAATCCATTCTATTTTTATATTTTATAAAATGAATACTTTTTCAAAATTTTTGAAAAATTATTCTGGAGGAGTAGGTCTAAATCTAGGGAATGTAGGTTTAAAATCTGGAAGATCAGCAATGTTTGGCCAATCTTATACAGTAGGAGTTCCATGATATTGAAATATCTTAAAGATTTAATCGATTTCACTATCTCCACAAAATAATCCATGTTTTTCAACCATCTCTGTAAGAATACATCCAACAGACCAAATATCAACCCCTAATGAGTATTACTTTTATGATAATAATATTTCTGGAGCTCTATACCAGAGAGTTTCTACTTCGTGTGTAAGTGTTTTTATAGGCACACCAAAAGCTCTGGCTAATCCAAAATCTGCCAACTTTATTATTCCTGTTGATTTATCTATCAAAATATTTTATGGTTTGAGATCTCTGTGTATTATACGTCTTGAATGACAATAATTAAGACCATTTAATATTTGGAACGTAAAATGCTATAATTGATTTAATTAATACTTTGATTTGGCTTAATGTTAGGTTGTGTTTGTTTTAATCTAAGAATTTCTTGAAATCCATCTCAACAAATTCAAACACTAAATAAAGTTTCTTCTCATTAGGTTGATAGATGACTTCTTTGAGACCTACAATGTTTGGATGTGGTTAGAGTTCTTTTAATATAGAAATCTCTCTCATGGCAGTTGATGGGACTCCTTCATCTTCATTTTCCAATTTGATTTTCTTCAATGCTACTAATTCTTTGGTTACTGAATCACGTGCTTTATAAACAACTCCATAGGTCCCTAAGCACATTAAAATTTAATTATTACCTTCACCTATCTTCTCTAATTTCTCATATCTTTCTAATTATCTATTGTTACTGTTACTATTCATCTTATCTCCTCCTCTCAAATCATAATAATTTTATGCTTAAATAGACATGCATTCATACTTAACATTATGTAATATAAATTCAAAAATTAAAATATTAACTGTTATTTAAATCAATCCTAATAGAATGTAGGTCTCTGATCGTTTAAAAATAATTTTGCATAAAAATCATTTTCGGTTTAACTTGGCTCCTCTCTTAGTAATTTAAATTTCCCTTATACAATCTTTACTAATCCTTTATCATGCACTTATGGATAAACAAAAAACTCATTTTTTGCTTGGTCTTTCATTGGCCCTAAATCATCTAACAAATCCTCTAATAACCCATCATTATTCAATTTATCTTAAAATTTATTGAAAATTGGCAATAATATTTTTTTATCTTAAACAACGTCGAATAATGCATTAAGAGATGGAACAAAAGCAAATGTATTACATTAAATAAATTTTAAGATTAGACTTGAAAACATTTATCTATCCTTATTTAAATATCTATAAGCTGGTATGTTCTATTATTCTCTAAAGTATTAAAGATCAGGATTTAAATTTAAGATTTAATTTGGATCAATCCACAAAAGACTCCATAATAAAAAAGAATATTTTCTGATGATACTTACTATCCTTAATTAACGCTTTTCATCATTACTTAAATCATTTATTTCTAATTATTTATTTCGATCACTTGACCAAAAATACCATTCAAAATAATCCTTGAACTCAGGAATAGATGGAGCCTAATTTTAAAAAATGCATTCCAACTTACCATATAAATGAGCTATCATGCATTCAAAAATTAGTTATCCTGTTGTACTTTTCACTAATATAAATAATAAAGTTACTTCTCATAATTTTAATCATAATAGCTAAAATTAAAATCTTATAATCATGCCAAACTTATTGGGGAGGTATTAGTGATCCTGTAATGAAAGCATCAATATTATCTTCTATAAATAGCTTAATTAATCCAATGTTATCAATTTATTTATTCATAAATTCTGTATAAGATGTCTTGAACAAATTGATTAACAATTCAGTTGTAGAACATTATTTTCTTTAGATGCTATCTTTTTCAAAAATATCTAAATAAATATTTCGAAGTTGATTATTTTTCATAAATTCTCTATTCAACCTAATGTTGATTTTTTTAAAATATTCATCTAAATCAATCTAAATAGCAACACTTATAGTTGATGGTTAAGATGCTATTAATTGTGAAATGTTTTCTTCTTCCTATTCTATTTCCATAGGGTCATATTATAATTGAAATAATGGCTTCAAAATTTTGCATGATTTAGCTCTTTTGAGAGTGTGTTATTGAGGAAATGTTTAAAGTTCAGTCTGATTGTTAATTTCTTATATTCCATAATTATTTTATGGCTAAAATTAAGGAATACAATAAATCGGCGTCTCCGTAAAATTATCATCACAATATTGAACAGAATAAAAAGCTAAGCTTTAATTCATTTTTTTAAATAAATCACACATTTATAATCAATACTCTATTCCAAACTTTCCAATTAATTATTCATAACCACCTTATCCATGAAATAGCCATAAGAGAATCTTTGATCACCTTCCTCATTGTCAACATCAGGATACTTTAGATCAATTTTACCTATTAGACTAAATCTAATACCTCTATTTCTTATATAATACCAATAAACATTGCCATTCCTACTTTTTCTTTCCAAATTCAAAATTTAAGTTTCTGTGTAGAATTTATAAGCATAATCTATAGCACATAATAGAATTAATCTTGTTCTTATATATTTACTCCATTTATATCAATTTATGATTACTAATAAGATTTAAGCTTTATTTATTCTACATGGGTTTAAGTATAAGGTCTATTTAATAGATCATCGTAAATTTTATCTAAAGCCCTCTCATTTCTAAACTCTTTAATTTAGTTATTTCTAAATCCTAGATTGTGTCTAACTAAAACTTCCCTATCAACTATATGAATCAAATTCTAATCTCTAATTTGATTAAGTATCACTTCTATTCCAATCTATTTTCTAAGCTCTAAATTTTGTCTGATGGTTCATAATCGATTGGTTTAAAATCACTTATATTTTATTAATCTATGAATTTAAGTTTTATTTCACAAACTTTGCTTTCTTGAATATCTTAATTTATTTAGATTTTAATCTATTTTTTTAACAAATTTGATCTTATTTTGAATAGCTGAAATACTCATTTGAATACTATCTGTTAGATCTTTATTTTATTGATAATATAATTTTAGTTCTCTGCTCCATTTATTTTTATTAATTTATCTTAGAAAGATGAATCAATTTATATCAGAAAAATTACTCTCTTAAAGATAAACCAACGAGACTTTTTTGATTTTTGAAACTTTTGGTAAAGATTTAAATGTATAATCTTTTGATCTACTTCGTTATGTTCTGGAATTGAACAAAATACATTTGTTGCTTTTTTAGCAGATTCATAATTAAGTTTTAATTTAAGTAAATTTATTAAAGTTATTTAATAAAAGAAAATTTTTTTAAATGAAATTTATTGATTATATTTAAGAAAATGATTCTAAGTTATCAATTATAAAAAATTAGTCTGTGTTGTCGGAATATAATGTCTAATTCATTAGAATTAGATATTAAAAATAATTAATTATAAAAATAATTAAAATGAATTATAAACCGAACCTGAAGATGGATAGTACTTCTGGGTCGTTTAAAAAGTAAGAGTAGACCTCGTCTCTCGAAAGCACTCAAAAATCAGATTCTAATGGAATCAATATAAAACCAAACTTTGCTTGTAAGCCAGTCTTCAACATTCGCAATCGTTCTCCATAACCTTAAGAATAGGAACCTTAGTTAACAAATACTAATAATGATTTCTTTAAAACAGGCTCATTTTAAGAAAAAATTCCACTTAAAGATAGAATCTAACGATAAGATGAAAAGAAAAATACAGCTCCTGTTGCTAAAGGATTATACCTACCTGGTTAAGAAGAGCTTTTTAGAAAATAAATACAAGTAGAGAGGAAAGAGATACAATAACCTCAAGAAAAAAAAGAGGTTTAAACTGGAAAGCAAATTTAAGGAGAATAATATATGCCTTCTATTGGTTAATCAAATAAAAGAGAGGCTGCCTTATTAGGTTCTAAGAATCCAATAGAAAATAAATTAGCAGTGGCCAATTAGGAAAGAGTATTATAATAGCTTGGTATTTTATGTAATAATACAAATAGAGGAAGCAGAACCAATTGAAGAACTAGAATTAGTTCTTTGTCCAGAAGGATGTGGTAGATAATTTAAATAAGATGCTTTAGAAAAACATATGAAAGTTTGTAAACAAGTATTCCAATAAAAAAGACAAGAATTTAATTCAAAATAAGCAAGAGTTGTTACAAATGATCAATAAAAGTTATAACGTTAAGGATAAATAAAAGAGAAATAATTATAAAAAAAACAAGGAAAAGCTCCTTTAGATCCTAATTGGAAAAAACAATCAGAAGAATTACGTAATTTAGTAAAAGAATCCAAGTAATAACAATGAATATTTTATGATTAATGATAAAATCAAATCCCTTTTTTTATATTAAACACAATACTTTCATCTAATTAATCTCATAATATATCGGACTTTTAAAATATGTAAATCTAGTAATAATCATTATCTTATTTATTCTAATAAAATATTTATTGATTTTCAATCTATATTCCAGTTAAATATAACTTAATATCAGACATGAATAAAAATTCTGTTTGACTTTTATTTTAACTGACAGAATCCTGTAAAAGAAATTAGAAAATTAACAAAAATATCATAAACATTGTGATTATTTAATCTAATCATCAAACCAATTATTTAAATCAATACACTTAATCTTTCAAAATTTAATTTTTCTTTGAATTCTCTAAATTGATTTTTCATTTTAAAGCATTTTAACTAAAATCAATCTATCTTTCAAGTATCCTAATTAGGATTATTTTTTTAAATGAAATTTTCATATAATTTACATAAATATGTTATTTAGAATATATTTTGATAATAATAATAATTAATTAATTATCGTAAGAGTAAGATTTGTGCAATAAATTGTTAGTTTAGGTTTTTATAAAAATAAAAATAAAGATCAAATACAAAATACTAAATTGTTGTAATGAATAAAAATTTAGAAATTTTAAAGAGTAAAAAATAAAATAACAATTTTCTTTAAATAATATTAACCAAATATATAAATCTCATCTAAATAATGATACCATTAATAATAGATTTATATGATTATTAATAGAATATAATAATTTTTGAAGATTCTATAAATAGTTAAAAAGTATATTTGTTATAAATGTGTTAATAAAGATAGTGAGTTTCCTCAACAAAAATGTAAATATAAATAGTGTAAAAATATATCCTCATGTCATTTCTTTTTTGTGGCCATACTCATTAATTTTTCTTCCATATCCTTTTATCTTGATATTATTTTTTCTTCTAATTCTTATTTTGCCAAATCAAGTTTTCTTTATATTGCTTCCATTATAATTGGATCCAATAATTCTTCATCAGTTGGTTCTGGTGGAGCTTATTAATCTTCTTAATCAACAGTTTCAATTTATCCATCATCTTCAGCTTTTTGTTCATAAGGTCGATAAATTAATGCTTCATCTAATGGTAATGGTTACAAAGGCAAATCAATCTATAAATCCATATGAAGTTCCAATGTTCTTTAATCTGATTTTAAGGCTTGAATTATCAAATCTATATGATTTAAATAAATTTAGAAATGATCTTTAATTGGTAATATATGCATTGATCTAAAATATCCTATTTCTGCATGTGTTTTTAATAAATTATTAAATAATTCTGCATCTGTAATTTAATTCTTTTATTGTATTGTATTATTGTATCTCAATTCTTGACTAAACTTGGTGTTATTATTTGTAAATGATAAAAATAAAATATTTACCAATACTTATATACTTTCATCATTTAAACTTTTTAATGATTTTGCAAATATTAAATCATTTATTAATATATCAGCTGTTATTTAAAAATCAATATCTCGCAATTGATCTTTACAGTTACTAATTTCTGCTAACTTTTAATTTACAATCTTCATTTTACTTTATGCAAATATTCTATCGTTGCCTTATGTGGTTCTGGATGTGGATAAACATTTTCAATATAAAATTTAGTAATTGGAAGAGGCAAACTGATCTTAAACATATTGAATTACTTTGTATTATTGAGTTTACTAATTTTATATTTCTCCATTTCTTTTCTCTATTTTTCTTCTTCTTCTTCTCTTTATCTTTACTCTTCTGCTAATCTAGCTGCTTCTTCTTCTTTTTATTTTTGAGTCTTTGGAGGCATATTCAATAATTTAATAATATTTAGAAATATTCAATAAGAATTACATATTTTTAATGTTCAAAGAATTTCTTTATCAAATAATTGAATATTCAGTATAAAGATTTTAATATTGTGAAAAAACTGAAATAAAATAGTAATATTATGACAAAATTAAATCTTTAGAGACTTCATGAAAGTGTCTTTAATAATTTTCAATTAAGTATTAAATTAAATAATCCTCATGTGTGATGCAACATTTAAAAAGAAGAACTTTATTTTCTGATTCTTTTCAAGAATGGATTTTTTGAGAATAAAGTCTTATAATCTGTTTCTGTTTCCTTCAAAATATTACCACAAGAAGACAGGGTTTTTGAAGTTAGAACATCAATGATTTGATTGTTTGACCTTTCATATTTTAATTATTTAATCAGAGGGTTCGTTTTCATTTTAAGACCTAAGTTTTTCAAGTATCGAGTGATACTTTTCTCGATTTTGTGTGATTCATTTCCTTAATGTTCATTTAAAGTTATTTCAATAGAGTTATCAGAAAACTAATCATAATCATCCATTCTAATTATTAATGAATTTATTCATTGGAATCATTAACATTTAAGTATTAAATTTTGTTGTTTAAATTTCTTGATTAAACTCATCACTAATTTATCAAAATATGAATATATAACTTAATTGCTTTGTACAACATTTACAATAAAATTAATTTCTTGCTTAAATTTGTATTTTATAGTTTTTTGAATAAAAACAATAAATTAAGTAAGGAAGTAATTTTTTTGCTTGCCATTTTGAAAAATAAATTTATTTATAGATTAAATACTTATTATTAAATAAATTATGAGAACTCGAAAAGTTCAAGATGGTTCAGTGGGTTTTGAGATACGAGGATAGAGTTAACCAAAATTTAAAAGAAAAGGATAATTTGAGAATTCTGATGATATATTATTAGATATTCCAAATGGAGATTTGATTGAAGGAAAAACTTATTATAAAACTAATTGTGCATCCTGTCATCATTTAGGTTTATTTTATCAAAATTTTTAGATGTAAATACAAATTTAGGACCTTCATTAAGAACAGTCTACTTAAGAAGATTCAGAAAAAATTGGTCTATGGAATATGGAGGAGGAGACTTAAACTCTTGCTAAAAATTCATTTGGAATAGAAAAAAATTATGGGAATTTTTATAAAATCCAGAAAAAATGTTTGTAGATACTGCAATGTAATTAGATGGCATCAATGATCCATTTATACTTGCTAGTGTCATTGATTATCTTTAATATTTAAGAGTTTTTACTTCAGATAACAAAAAAATCGTAATCTGAAATCTATATATGCTAGCAATACTATTTAATATTAAAGTTATTTATTTCAAATTATACAATATATAATCATTCATTTTATAAATGTTTTATTATTCATTAATCACTAATCTTTATGCTTAATCAACGAATTGATATAAATAATTATTGATTAAATTATTATAGTAGTTTTGAAAATATGCTTTGATTTTAAATGGTATTAACATATAAATTATATATAATTGTGAATGAAATAAAGAATTGCGTATAGATAAATAAAATATAGTATATAATTAGAAATAGCAAAATTTCTTTTTTAAATCTAAGTTTCTCTTTGAAAGAATTTGAAAAAATAGAAGAAGGAAAGCAACAATAATCATATATTAATAAGATTTAATTAGATTGTAAGCAAAATCTTTTATTTTAGGAAAATTATAGAAGACTGTCTCATGAAGGCTAAAAAAAATTAATTTAAGTAATGAAATGAAAGATTTATATTCTTTAGAGGAATTTCAAATATAACCAATTTAAAAGAGGGTAATCTATGAAGTTTCAATAAGAATAAACAAAAAATAAATCTTTAGATAAGGATTGGAAACACGAAATATGAATATTTATCAATATGTTTTCTTATCCGCTTTTGTACCAATCAAATGATAAAGGATTATCATCACAACAATTCCAATTCCTAATGTATTGCACAACAGCATAATCTCATATTCCATGGCTTTAATTATATATATATAATATAATCAATCAGAAATAAAAAAGTTTACTTTTTCTGTAATTTTCTCTAGAAAATTAATATATCAAAGGAATATCTGAAAATGAATATTTGATAGAACTCATTTTATTGATAATGAATATTAAATGAAATTTTGTTTATCAATCGAAAAAGTCATATCTAACTATTTTTTAGATTAAAAATAAATTATTATTTTTCAGCAAATATTAGTCACAGGCCCATCTATAAAATATCTAATTAAAAATGCTCTTTTATCATTTGAATATAAAGCATAAGGAATTTTTCTACTCATAAGACCTACAATATTATCTGACTATAGCTCTATTTTTTACTCATCTACTTCAATAGTAACAGGATTTATAATGTAAAGAAAAGTGAATTTTTTGCCTGTATCAGTTTTTTTATCAAATGATGAATCATAATGTTTTTTATGTTTTTTTTCTTTTCCTCCAAAATAACTTATTTAATATGATTCACTTATTTAAACTAAAAGATCTTTGTTTTTAGAATTCAATTCATAAGGTAAGGCACTTAGAATATGAGAAATGAAATAAAGATTCTTAAAAGCATCCTTATCCATTTAACTTAAAGTTAACCAAAATGTCTTATCATCTCTTTATAATTCAGTTTAAACTTCTTCGAATCTACCATCTCTTTCTAGAAAATCTAATTCTTTATATAAGGCAGAACAGAAATCATTATTATTAATGAATTTATTCATAACACTCCATCCAGTTTTCATCATTTCATACATAAAATCAGCAGATAAAAAATTTAATTCAATTTTAGGATATTTATTAATCCATGTTTATGGTGTAGCAACTAACATTTATTATTTAGAATCTATATATTATTCTTTTTGCATTTCTAATCTAATTTCTTTTAAAAAATAAAAATGTAATCCTTCTCTTAATACTTCATTCAAAATATAAACTTCAGTTTCTACATCCCACTATAATTTATCTTTTTTTCCAGATTATTTAATACTATTAAATCTCTATTATAAATAATCTAATATTTATGGTAATTTAGATCGAATATTATTTTTTGATAATTATTCAAATACAATTTATTCTAATGCACTTCTTTCTTTTTCTGGAATGTAGACTTTAGCAAAAAAAGATCCACAACAATTTCTATCGTCATCTTTATGTTCATGATGACAATCTTTATGTTATTATGTATAATAATAAGTATTTTTTTCCTTGAATCTATCTGCTTATTTTTAATCTAATGAAAATATTAGTTTGTAAGCATTTAAAAAGTATTTTCTAAATATTTTAACTAATAATATTTCTTAGTCACTCATAATAATAATATTAATATTAATAATAATTATATATCAAGAATATGAATTAGTTAGTGTTTCCATTTTTCTTTCTTCTTTATCCAACATAATTAAACTTTAATTGAAACGAGGTTTATCTGTTTTAGTAAATCTTCCTTATTCTCTTTATCTATATTCAGCTAAATTTTTTCTAATAGGATATCTATAAGAAATAAATAATTATTTATTACCTAACTTATTTCCATTATCTATTGTGTTTCTTTTCTAAATAAGCAGCAACTTTTGCCGCTCTTTCTTCTTTACTTAATTTTTATCCTGGATTTAATAGTTTCTATTCGATGAGAAAGTCATCCATAGATCTTTTCTATCTCTCTTCTTCTACTTTTATTTCTGTTTTTAGAACTTATGAGGCTTCAGCCATTAATTTTTCATAATTAGCAGGCATTCCAAAAGGAATGAAATGTAATCTTTATTAAGTTTATACTATATTGTTTTGTATTTATTAAAGATCATTTAAGGGTTTGGTTAAGATATCTGAAACATCTAACTCTTCTCCCAATTTTAGATATTTTTAAATTCCCATCATCAATTATGGTTTAGCAATAGTTCTTTCTTATTATTAAACTTGAGTTATTGCTATCTTAACATACGGTTGAAATGAACTTGAAGGATTACCATTACTTAAAGTCAGTCTATTAAAGCTTTCATTTAATTTCTCTCCAGTTGATTCACTTCCCTCACTTCCAATACTTAACTTTCTTCTCTTATTTATTACTTCATTATTCGTATTAGTATTGTATAACTTGAAACCTAAACTCATTTAATTTAATTTATTTAAGGCTGTATTCGCTCTAATATTTTATTATTATCAAGATTATATAATCAAATTATTATATATCAAAATCATAACTTTTAAATACTTAAGCATCTATTTTACTCATTTTTATATACTTCAATCAAGATTTCCTCTATAATCTAAATAAATATATTAAATATATGAATATTAATTTCTATTCTAATATATTTCATCTTAAATTTTAATCTTAGAAGTATTCTATGTATAATGTCACTTTTATGTTTAAAAATATATTATTAGAAATTTAAAGATATTCTAATATATTTATAATTAATAAAATTTTTAATAAGCTCATCATTGTTTTACAAATTAATAATAATCACTAATTGATGATGTTATTGTACTGATTCAACTTACATTTTGTAAAGGAATCAGCATCACTTTTGTAGATTACAAAATCGTTATCTACAAAATATATCAAAAAGTGTTTTAATGAACTGGAAAATAGCAAATCGTTATAATCTTAATTGAGCTAAACAATCTCATTTGAATCTGTAAGTGATTTAATCTTATAAAGAGGTGTAACAACTGTTCCTTAAGAATTCTGATATGGAATAGCTACAGCATTTCCTTTCAAAGTAACATAACTTATTTATGTCCAATCCTTGTATCTATTTAATACAGCTTCAACAATGGTTTTATTTGCTTAATATAAAATTTAATAATTATCTTCAAAATCAGTAGTTATAATAAACTAAGATAAATTTTCACTAACTTTCCACAAAGCAGCACTTTTGAATTTGGTAGTTGATTTGAGAGAAATAATAGCTTATCTCAAAGGAATGTATCCTTAACTATAAGGAACCAAATTGTTAGTTCTTAAAATTGAATCAACCCATAGTACACCATCATTTTTTTCAGTCATTAACAATCGATAAACTAATTAAGAATCAATATAATATGATTTAACATCAAAATCTGTTAATTATAGACTATTTCTATTAAAGTAGATTTTATCAAAAATATAAGATGTTGTTCTCATATACCAAGCATTTGTTTATATGACTATTGTATAAAATAGAATTCTGTCATTTTGTAACATTATTAAAGTATTTCCAATTACAATAGCCTTATCAAATAATTAGACTCCTAAAGGTATATAAACCATGCCTCCAAAAGGATTACAATTTACTCCATAACATTAATAACCTTATAAGTAAGCTTCAGATCCATTTTATTGACAACCAACAAAAAAGATATTTTCTAATGGATATCCAATTACTCTGTTACAACTATAACCAGTAGTTTTAGGACCAAGTGTTGAGTTTAAAACATTTAGATCTTAATCTAACAATAAAAGTTTCTTAGTTGTTTGAATTACATCAATAGATCCATTTCCAAATTTTGCTTTATCAATGAGATCCTCATAAGTATCAATATCAAACACTTATTCAAATATGCAATTAACACTATCTAATTGGGCCAAAGCTGAAGGGAACAAAACATAAAAAATTAATGACATCATTATTAAAAATAATATGATTATATTTTATTTCTTTTTTCATATTATATATATTACATTTATAATATATATTATAACTATTATGTGAAACTTATGAAAAAGTATTTCTAATAAATAGTCTAAATTAGCTTTAAATAATTTATTGTCATTCAAATTATAAATGATCCAAAACTGTATTGTTATTTTATAGATTTTTAATTTTAAATTAAAGATTGCTATATTCTTTAAAAAGACTAAAATGATTTAATAAAACAAAGTCAAAAATAAAGTCAAGCGTTAATAATATATTATTCATAAATTTAACTGTTATAAATTTTATCTTTGTATATTATTCTTAAGTTAGATTCATCCCAATCATTATGAGTAATTTTAAACCTGTTTAAATCTACTGTTTTCAGAGATAAAGAAATATTCCTTGTATTCAAAGTTTCTCTAATTGATAATTTAACTTTTTAAATATAAGATATAGATATAAAATGATCTGTATTTGAGAATTAGATTAACATAAAAATATTAAATTATTTAATTTAAAAAGAGAATGATCTAATAAACTTAAATAATTCTTCTAATATTTAATTTAAATGAATTTATACAAATTATAAAATTGTTATTCTAGAGATTTTTAAGTGATTCTAATATATAATATAGAGATTTCTAAGTTTTAAATAGTTTATATATCTTTTTCTTAGAATATAAGTTAGATTAATAATTGAAGATTAAGAATTATAATATTTGATTTTTGAGAATTATATAATAATTGTTATATTAAATTACTTGAATTAGAAATATGAAATCATTATCTTTTATTAATCCATTCAACAATTTTGGGAATAATTTCAAGGATTTCTTATTCAGCTATACAATCATGCCACATATTTTCATAATAAATGAGTTCTTTATCATTTGAAGGACTTTATTTAATAAGTTCATGTCCAACATCAGGATCAATAATTTAATCCATACCTCCTGCTATAATCAAGAAAGGTTTTGAAAAATTTTTAAAAGAATTTGGAGCTTCTCTCATCATTTATAATAAAACTCTAGCTGTGCCTGGTAAAGTAGAATTTTAATTTATATAAGGATCATTGATATTATCTTCTATAATCTATGGATTTTTAGAAGCATTTTGGAATGAAGCAGGAAAGGGAGACCAAGTAGGAATGAATTTACCTAATAAGATAGCCATTTTTTTTAAATAAGGTCTATTATAATAATTATCCATTAGAGCAGGTGTGATTAAAATAGTTCCATGAACATGATCATTTATACCTAAAAGGTATGATGTTAAACCACCTAATGATTATCCTAATGCAAATAATTTTGTTCCTGGATATAATTGTTTAATTAATTAAATAAATCTTGTACAATCTTCCAAATGTTATTATTGTGATTCAAGCCACCCTCTTAACCCTTAACTTTTACCAAATCCTCTAAAATCAAAACCTACACATACACTGTTTGCTTCTTTACTCACTGCTTAAGCTATATGAGCATATAATCCAAGATGTTCATTTAATCCATGAAAAAAGATAGTGATAGATTTTGGAGTTTAATTTGGTTTAGTAAAACATCTATATGTATGTAGTTTTATTGTTGTATTTCTTTAAACACCACTAAATTCAATCATACCTTCTTCATCCCACTTAATATCTCCTAATGGACAAGGCATTCTATATTATTCTTATGAAGTAGCCTTTTAAATTCTTTCATTTCTGATATCTTTTTCTGATTTTTTAAACCAATGCATGACAATTTTTAATATTTAAATAGTGTTTAATAGAGAAATAATTAGATTTAAACTAAATAAATAACATTTATAGAACTCAAGGCTATCTTAAATTCTTTGTAATAAGATCCATTTATAGTGGATCAATCATTAGACTATTAGGAAGCAAAAATGGATTATTCATGAGTTCAAAAGGATATTTGGGTACCATTTTCAATATCATTTATTTTTAAGGTTGTATTTCAATTGGTTGAATATGTTGGGTTTAATTTTGTTGATCTTTATTTACTTAATGAATAAGATTAGCAAATTAGATCCCATTCAATTAAATATCATCAATTTAATCATCTATTTATTATTAACAAATTCTAAGCTCTTTTTATTTTAGTTTTAGTTATTTAATGAGACTAAGATAATTGAAAATAAATACTAAGAGAAGTTTTTCTTATGATCTATGACTCTCCTTACAATGGCATATAAATTTAAAAATACTTTATCATCACAAATCCCTGTAGAATCTCTAAGATTTTTCATATAATCAGTTAATTCTTCTTCATCATGCATAGTATCTAAGATTTATATAAAATACTACATGTTTTTGAGAAGTAGCTTTGTTGTCCAAATAACAAAGTGCCATAATTTCCATCTAAAAGTAGTCTTGCAATATTTTAAAAGCAATATCGTAAATATTACTTTCTTTTAGTACCTGTGGCATTGAACTTATATTTATATGATTCTGTAAGCAATTATTACAATTCATTAAATTCTTATTCTTTTAACTTGAGCTATTCAAACAATTAAGTTTGTTCAACAACTAAATCATATATGCTTGAATTTTGTTCTAAGACAGAGTGGATACTCTAAAAAGTTGATTCTGTTGATTTCCTTAATTGTTCGATTGCTTAATTTAAGTCTTCAACCTTCTTTTCTAAAAGGTTTATATATAACTTTTTTCGTTATCTTGAATTCCTTGCACTTTCCCTATTTCTTATCATCTTTTAATCTTCATTCTCTAGCTATTTACTGGATGAACTTGGCTCCTTTTATACTTTTTTTATAATCTTTTCATTTTCACCTTCTACACTAAGTAGAGAATGTATCTTTTTGATATAAGTGTTCTTAACATGACCTTTAATGTTCTATAATCCTAAAGCATCATCTTTTAATGAAGCTTAAGAATCAATCTAAACCAAAGATCTCTCCTCAAGTTTAACATCTTGTTTTGATAAACTATAAGGTAGAAATGATGGCATTAGAAATCTACCCCTTACTTAATCTTCATCAAACTGTTCAGGTAAATGGTATTCTTGATATTCATTTAACTTTTGCATCACTACTTATGATAATAATAATTGATGAATGACGTCTGAACAGACATATATAGTATAATTGTTATAAAAATAGCTACTTTCGACATAAGAACAATCTATATTATTTTTTATAAAATATTCCAATCAAATCTCATACTTTTTATCAACATTCAAATCTAAAATCGTTTTATTTCTGATATTAGTAAATTCTTAATTGAAAATAATATTAATTTCTCTGTATCAAAAAATCATATAAATTTAATATTATATATCAGTCCACATCCATTTATTCCCAATCTATTTCATCATAAGTAATATATTCTGAATACAAATCACTCACTGTTTATTCTGCTTCAGTGAACTCTAATTCATCTGCTCCTTCGACTGCATAATAATGAAAATAAGCCTTTCTTCTCCATTAATCCAAAAATTTTAAACATAACTATCTACAATAAATTCCAAAATAATTATGATGACCAATATATAATACAGTATCGCCTAAATCATAATGCTTAATCTTGCAATTTATATTACAAAAACTATTTTTAACCCAATTAGTTTAATTTTTTAATTTTGATGTAGACTCTTATATTTCATAATATAAACAATCTGTTCTACTTATTGTCGCCTACATTCGATAGTAATTCTTTGCATCTTCTTAGAATGTAAAATTTTAATTTTAGGGATATGTTAATCTCTAAATCTAATCAATTAATATTCTATCTGGATTCAAAACACTAAAAGCATTAGATAAAAAATGCATTCTTGGAAATGAAATTAAATTTACTGCTAATTTTCTTATATCACCATTCTAAAATCCTGGAAATCTCATTGAACAATTATTTTATAGTATTGTTTCTGCTATTATGTCATGACAATTCTATAAACTTGAATATTTATTTTATTCCTAAACTCTTTTAAATAAAGAATTGTAATCATAAATCATTGAATAATTACAAACAAATATCAATTAATTAAGAGAAAGAGTTGCATTATAAATTTCAATCCCAGAACATGATATTAAATTTGGAAATACTGATGTAGAACTACAAAATAATTAACTTTCTAAAGATAAGAATGACTACATAGATATTCCACAAAATTTATCAGAAAGTGAATGAATAAGATTACACCCAAACAAATAATCTGAATTCTCATAAATTGATCTCATCTTTTCTTCAAATTCTTATTAATACATTTAAGTAAAAATATTCTTTCCATGATGATAAGTGCCATGTAAATAAATATTTTTACCAATCATATAATTAGGATCTATAAAATCTTAATCTTACAAAGACATTATTTCATCCATAGCTGATTAATTTGAATTAATTAATACATTGTTATTCATCTAAAAATACACCTCTAAAGCTTAAATATTTCTCATGTTCTTCAAAACAAGTTGATATTCTATTTTAAATTTGTTTATTTTGTTATTAATCTTTCATCAAAGATTCTAATCCATGATCTTTAACTAATTTTTCTAAATATTTTAAGCATATTTCATTAGAATTCTAACCAGCATTTATTTAAATTAATTAGCTCATTAATATGCTTTACGAAAATTATTATATAAAATATTTTAAATAATATATAAATTGAATTAAGTTTATAAAATTATAAATTATTTTTAATACATTTCTTATAAGTTGCACAATCAAAGAGAAAGTTAAATCAATAGTTAGTAGTTAACATCAGCTTTGAAATTTTTTGTTCTTTTTATTTAAAGCATGTTTTTTTTATCAGGGTAGTTTTAATTTTTCATATGATTATAACAAGTATTTTGTATTATCCTTACAATAATTTAAATACTTAAATAGTCTAGGCTTTACTATGACGCATTAAAAACCGAAATATAAGATAATTTAGAATTTGCTATTTCATCTGATTGAGAATTAATAATGTAATATAATGGTGGTTTCAAATAAAAATAATCTTAATATGGTTGTAAAAGTTCTAAGAAATAATTTCCTCTTTTAATGACCTATTATATATTTTTACTTTCATTAAATTAGTAAAGCCTATTTGCATCCTTTAAGTAATTACTAAATCTCCAATATACTGATTAAAAGAAAATCTGATAACTAGCTATAAATTTTTATGACAAATAAAGCTAAATTTATTTTATCCTTCAGATTTTTCTACCATCTATCATCATCTTAGATTTTTATAAAACATTTACAAAATATGCTAGTTTATCTTAAATTTTTTTTTAAGAATTCACTTAATCTTTACTCTTAGAAAAAAGAATATCAAGAAATAAATGCATAAAGGAATTATATATAATAAATTTTAAGATAGAATCAATAATAATTCTAAGAATTTTCTTTAATTTTAAAGTTTTATATTGATTTATTTATTTATTCTTTCAACTATAAATTTATCAACATAATTAAATAATCAATTAAATTTTATCAACTTCATTAACACCATTTTTCAATATTTATAGAAATATTAATCAATAATTAAATATATTAAATGAAAGAATAGTATTTTATAATTATTTCTAATTTTATGGTGTAGTTAATTATTTTGTATTAAATTAAAAATGACTTTTTTTTCTCAAAAAGAATTCAAACTCTAAGAAATACAAAATTTTAAGATTTATTAATAAGATGCACATGGAATATATGCTTCATATTTTGATTAATGGGGGTAATATATATATTCATTAGCTGAGTATCATAAATTAAAAATATATGATTTGAGAAGAAGAAGTACTAAGCTCATAATTTTTTGTCGATGCGAATGTATCATAGCATTAAGAGTTTGTGAAGGAATTAGTACAATCATAACATGTTGGTAACCTGGGCTTCTTATTATACACAAAATTGAAACTAGAAATTGGAAGATATTAAAAAGATAATATCTTCAATCACCAATAAATTTTATTAATATAAGTAACATCAATTAATAAAAAAATCATTTTGCAAGTAATGATATATTAATTTAGTTTCTAAAAATGATGGATCAATGATAATTTATCATAACTTCAAAAATTTATTTTAACCATTTTAATAAATATATGCTTCAAATAAAGAAATAAGACTCAACATTATATTTCTTGAATCTACATTATTTTGTTCAAATTAAAATACTCGTTTGGTAGAGTATTTTAAATTAAATGAAAATGTTAATCGATACGAATTGTTAAATAAGTTAGTAAATAAATTTCCGATCTAATAAATATATGGTTCATTTAATAGAATTTTGATTCTTAGCTCTAATAATAAATATTATTAATATATTTACAATAAAAAAAAAGATAATTTTGAAAAAGGAGAGCTTTCCAAAGAAAAAGGTTCTATTTTATCTTAGATTGAATTTTTAGATGAAGGAAACTCCTTTTTAGAATTGAGTTACCAAGGTGACATCAAATTATGGAGATTTATTAATTAAGAGCTTTAAATTATAAAGGTTGTAAAGCTTTAGCAACACATTACTAGTGCCAGTGTTTCAAAAAATAAAAATACTTTAATTATTGGATTGGCAGATGGAACTATCAAGGTTTTAATTTGAATTATGTATTCTATTCATGTCATATCAAATAACCATTCAGCAATAATATATTTTATTAATATGAAAATATTTTGGAGAATTTAAATTTTTTTAGATCTGTTTCTTAAGTACAGATAATATCATTGTTGATAATATTTAATAGTGATACTAATTCATTATAATTTTTCTATTTTTAAACAATAAAATTGATATTAATTATATTGTGAAATATTTAACTCTACTATCAATGGGTGATGACTCAAATGATACAAAAATATNAATTAAAAATATATGATTTGAGAAGAAGAAGTACTAAGCTCATAATTTTTTGTCGATGCGAATGTATCATAGCATTAAGAGTTTGTGAAGGAATTAGTACAATCATAACATGTTGGTAACCTGGGCTTCTTATTATACACAAAATTGAAACTAGAAATTGGAAGATATTAAAAAGATAATATCTTCAATCACCAATAAATTTTATTAATATAAGTAACATCAATTAATAAAAAAATCATTTTGCAAGTAATGATATATTAATTTAGTTTCTAAAAATGATGGATCAATGATAATTTATCATAACTTCAAAAATTTATTTTAACCATTTTAATAAATATATGCTTCAAATAAAGAAATAAGACTCAACATTATATTTCTTGAATCTACATTATTTTGTTCAAATTAAAATACTCGTTTGGTAGAGTATTTTAAATTAAATGAAAATGTTAATCGATACGAATTGTTAAATAAGTTAGTAAATAAATTTCCGATCTAATAAATATATGGTTCATTTAATAGAATTTTGATTCTTAGCTCTAATAATAAATATTATTAATATATTTACAATAAAAAAAAAGATAATTTTGAAAAAGGAGAGCTTTCCAAAGAAAAAGGTTCTATTTTATCTTAGATTGAATTTTTAGATGAAGGAAACTCCTTTTTAGAATTGAGTTACCAAGGTGACATCAAATTATGGAGATTTATTAATTAAGAGCTTTAAATTATAAAGGTTGTAAAGCTTTAGCAACACATTACTAGTGCCAGTGTTTCAAAAAATAAAAATACTTTAATTATTGGATTGGCAGATGGAACTATCAAGGTTTTAATTTGAATTATGTATTCTATTCATGTCATATCAAATAACCATTCAGCAATAATATATTTTATTAATATGAAAATATTTTGGAGAATTTAAATTTTTTTAGATCTGTTTCTTAAGTACAGATAATATCATTGTTGATAATATTTAATAGTGATACTAATTCATTATAATTTTTCTATTTTTAAACAATAAAATTGATATTAATTATATTGTGAAATATTTAACTCTACTATCAATGGGTGATGACTCAAATGATACAAAAATATGGATAATCACATGCATTATAGTGTTTCTTTTAATTGCAATGATAGTATTCATAGTTTTACAAAGATTCCGAAAAAAAAATAAAAGTAAAAAGCTAGAAGAAGAAATCAATAAATTATAGTAGTATGTCAATTCTTGCGACAGAAAACTTGAAAGTCGGGGTGATAATATAAATACATAGCCATAATTATAAAATTAATCAAGCTCATTTACAAAAACAAACCCTATTTATTAATAAGATTAAGAAGGTTCAAGTAAAAAAAAATAAAAAATATTTTATGATCTTGAAATGGATAAGTTAGAGAGGGAAATCATAAATCAAGATTCTTATTCTCCGAATAGCAATGAAAAAGGAAATTCAGGAAATTAAAATGGATATAAATAAACTCTGGGAATTAAGAAGAAAAACTTATAAATTCAAATCCCTTAAGATTGATATTAAGCATCATACATTCTATTAATTTTCAAATAAGATTTATAATTGGATTTCAAGAGTGCATTTTATTATTCCTTTAGATTATGTATTTAATTTGTGAATTTATTTTAACATATTTGAGTCCAATTAACTGATATACAAAATTCTTTTATTATTATTTTTGTATTCCTTATTGGTAATATTTGGAGAAGTTTTTGTTCATTTACTATTGATTCTATTAAATTTTAATATAGATTTTCTCAATTTTAGAAAGACCAATGCTGGATAAAAATAATTTTTTCTATTTTTTATGTATACAATGATGAATTTTTTGCTTTTGTTGATAATGATTTTAATAGAATAATTTAAAAATTTTGAAATCCCTCTCATTTCTTACTTTTTAATAACCAAATGATTTCTTATTTTATTTATTCCATCTATTTTTTTACTTGTAAATGATTCTTTTTATTTAAAATCATTGATTTATCCAAAAACATCTTTTAGTTTAGTTTCAATTATTAGATTAAGAGATAAAATAATTATCTAAATTTTAAGTTTTAAAGAGTATAAAATATTGAAGTATTTAATTTTTGCTATTAGAATATAATTTTTTTACATTAAAGATTCAAGTATATTTATTTATTAATAATAATTTTATTCAATACTTTATCATATTAATGTTAGTATATCTCTCAAATTTGATATTGAGGATTTGATAAAATTAATAATTTTTTTAAATTATTATAAATTCTATTTCATTTCTTAAACAAATACAAATTAACAAAAATTTCCTTCATTCTCTTTTAAATTGAAATATAAATTAGATATTTTGTGATCATTTTTAAGTTATTTGCTTCAATTTATATTTTAAAAAAGGGATTGTATATATCATTTCTTAAATATACTCTTTGAGTTTAAAATAAATTATAAATAAAAATTTTTTTATGAAAAATCTTTAAATACTTAAAGTTAATTTATATAGTCAGTCTTTATTTATAGGAATTATAAAGATTATTTTGTGGGAATTTTGTCAGATTCATAAATATGTAATCTAAACACATGATTAAATTCAAAGTTAATTAATTAATTATTAAATTTGAAATTAACAGTCAATAATGTCTAAAAAGGTCAAACAATTAGCAGAAGTAATAGCTTTATAAGAAAAAACAATTGGAAAGCTATAAAAAATAATAGAAAACAAAAAATCTAAATAAATTGGAAGTAGAAAGAATCAAAGCATAAAATTAGATTAAAAATATTTAGTTGGGTATTTCACCTGAATTTATTGTCAGTACAAATGCAAAACCTCCAAGACTAGATTTTAATGAAACAAATAGATCCTATAGATGTCGACCTTCAATTTCTCAGACCCATAATTAATTGAGTTAAATTTCAACAGACTATATTCAAGATATTTAATCACTCAGAGGAAAAATTGAGGGACTTTAAAAAGATAAATAAGATAGATCATTATTCTTTCAGGATAAAGAAAATTGGAATAATAATAATAATTAATAAAAAATAGAGCATCTTGAAAAATAAATAAAAGATAGAGAAACTACAATAAATGTTTTATAAGAGCAGCTCGTTTAGGAAAAATAAATAAGATAATAAGTATATAATTAATTGTAAATTCTCTCTAGACCTAATAAGATTTAAAATAATAGAGAACAATATGGAATAGAATGTATTCAGAATTATCAAATGAAATAAAAACTTTAAAAACAGAGCTTAGAGCTTTTTCATCTTAACCTAAAAAAAGATCAAATTAATTATTTTTTTCATGATGAATTTAATAAAATATAATCATAAGTATTTATCGATAATATTCGCTGCTAATTAATTAATTTTTGAATTTTAATTGTAGCATAGTTCTTAAAGAAGTTTTTTTCGATTTATTAATTAATTTAAAAGAACATGATTCATTTTTGAGTCCAAAAAATAATTTATTAATACTAAAACTTCTCCTAAATACTATTAAGAATCTAAGAGCTCAATGTAATAATTAATAAGAAATATTTCTTCTAATATATCAGTGTTTTATGAATTTTAATGGATTAGTATTAAAATTTCTAATATTTTTTATTAAGGGATTAGCATTACTAAATCTTAAATCAAATTTTTGTTTGAGATTAAAGAGCAAAGTTTTTCTGAATAGGCCATATCATAAATAAGATCAATTACCAATTAAGAGGATCTTAAATCATATAATTTTGCTCTAAAAAAATCCAAAATGTAAGGATTGTTAGTAAAAATTTAGAGAATGAATTATTCATCAGCCAAAATATTACATATAAGGCCAAGTGTATTAAATTAGCTACCCATAAGATCTATTATGAAATCTTCACATTATAATTCATTAACACTATGATAAATATAATTTTTACAAATTTTATGAACGTATGGTTGATTTGTGACTGAGTTTAGTAGCTAACATCATAGCCTCCTCATCTTATAAAGATAATTACTTCAATAATTATGCTGTTATTTTTATATATTTTACCTGATTTTTAAGTAAAATTTTACTTCTATATTAAGGGAAACTTGATGCAAAAAATATAATGTTAATTTTTGTGCTTAATTTGATTGATACAATTTATCATATTCTAATAGCCACTTCAATATTTATTGTGATTCAAAAATATTTTGACTTCTATTTTAAATGAATTCTCCAAGATTGAAGATAACATCATCTTTATTTCTTGTAGTTAAATAATTCATTAATTCAGCATTATCGTATTAGATAATCTTTCGACTTTTAGAAAAGATCTCTTCATTTTTTTATCTTCTTATTGAAACTCTAAGATGTTCTCTTTTCAAAGAAATACAATTTTATGTCTCAAACATTTTAATTTTCCTTTTTTTAATTTATTTTATCCTAAAACTTCAAATTATATATTGCTTAGTATCATTATTAAAACATTTTAATTGAAGTTCTTACATTTTCAGTCTATGCATAATCTACTAAATTTTATAAATTAAATGATGAATAATTTTCAAACACTCTTACTTTTAAAAAGATATCATTATTTTTTCTATTTAGATAATAAAATTAAATGTTTTCAGATATATTTATTATAAAAATTTATAAAATAATGGACATAATAAAGGATATTTCTTTATAGAAATTGATTTATTTAGAAGTTTAAATATTGCTACCTTTTATTGTAACAAGTCTACTTTTTTGAAATAAGGGAATCTAAAATAACAATACTAATGATTATATTATACTGCTTATTATACCAGGATTGTTGTTATAGTAATTTATTTAATTTAAGATTTAGTTTTTGGTTAAGATTCTCCTCATGAAACATATCAAAATTTGTCAAAATAATTATTGAAAAAAGTATTTAAATAAAAAAGGAAAAAAATTTATTTACTGCTCATTTAATAATATCATATTTAGTATTTTTTATTTCTCTTAATTATATTCCTCTCTTGTCATTTCACAAAATCAATCTCCTTTATATGCAAATACTTAAATTAAAGTAGTAGTAAAGAATACACAGATGGTTAGATATTAGTTTTAATTTTTTAGTTACATCCATTATAAGAAGAAGAGTGTTAATCAAGAGTGGTTTAGGATAAATATTGATTAGACCATCCTATAGAATGTATAGTTAAGATTAATTCCTACTATGATTTACATTGAGTATTTAAGATTTTTGTCATGAGAAAGTAGTGTCAATTAATAATTAAATAGTAAATTCATTTATGCAATATTATGTACGACACGATTAGTAATTATCAGTAGAATGTTTTTATTTATTCATGAATCTCATTTTTTAACAGTTATTTTAAGACATTCTGGATTGAATCTTGGATATATAATTATATTATATCTATGGTGTTAGAATGAATAGGAAGTTAAGGGATGGAAATCATTTGAATTTGATAAATAATAAAAGCTCATATTAAAGGATTTTCAAATTCTAATAAAATATTGATTTTTGACAATTTCTATTAGATGGTTTCTTCTTCCTCCTCTTCTGATTCATAATTCACTTGGCTATCATTTATCCATGGATTAGTAGGACTAAATTACTATTTAAGAATGTTAAATGTATTTAAAAGTTAAGCATCATATTTATTCCATTCGTAAAATTGATCTATATTTATATTTAAATCTGTGGCTATACTTAGAAAAACTTTTGTAATATATTCATAATTGGGATTTTGATGATAAGGTAATTTTCTAATGTACCTAAAAATATTAATATCGCATTACAAATATATTTAATTAAATTATTATGGCAATCCTTTAAATAATTAAGAATCTGTTATTTACTATTTGAGTTTTCCAGTCGCTTCTACATTCTGATATTCTTCCCATGGTAATTGTCCATTAAATAATTCCACTAATACATATAATAATGATTCAATATCATCTTTTGGTGATTATTCATATCCTAAATGTGAAGCCAAAGATGCATATTTGATTGTGCCAACAAAGTATTTATCTTTTCGAAATGGAATTAACTATCCTTTGTTCATATAAAATTTACTGATTCCATAATCAATAATATAAATCTGTCCTTTTTATTGTCCACCTACCATAATATTTTCTGGTTTTAAATCTCTATGAATAATCTTCCTAGCATGAATTTACGAAAGAATCCCTATTGATTGTAGGGCTATTTATAAAACTGTTTTTAAAGTGAATTTACCGTGAGCTCGCTTCAGCACTGCTAAATCACTTTCTAGATTTTCTAGGATAATAATATTAGCTCCATCAAGCACACCATAAAAATACAATTAAGGTACTCCAATAATTCCTTATAACGTTTTAAGCATTTTTTTCTCCTATTTCAGTGTTTTCCTATTACCGATTTCTCTTTTAATCACAACTTTTGTTTTTTTTAAGATATGAATGCCTTCAAACACCTAACCAAATGTTCCGCATGAAATCATTTTTCCTACTTAATATTCCGAGTTTATGTTCCTCATTATTAAAATGAAATAAAATGATCTAAGATTTGCACTTGCATCCTAAGGTGCCACTATTTGTGTTCAATTTCTTCATCCTTTAGATATAATCAAAACAAGAATGCAAAGTATGTCATTTTTTTCATTTCTTAAAAAAGGTCATGACGGTCAAACACACAAAAATCTAGTACCTAAATATGGAAGTATATCAAATGCAATTAAATAAATATATAAAGAAGAGGGATTTAAAGGATTTACAAAAGGAATATTGTGGTCATTATGTGCAAATAGCATAGCAAGAGTTCTTTTTTTTGTTTTGTATTATACATTTTTAAGTATAGTTATGAAAGCAAAAAAGAAGAATGTAATTCTTATTTCGGACATGGTTCCAAAAAGTCTATTCTAATTGCATCTATATACGCTTCACTTCTTGGTTAAATTATTACATAACCTTTATGGGTTACTTTAACAAGATTGCAATTGAATGTAGGAAAGATGAATGTATTTATATAATTCTTATTTTAAGGGATTTGAAAATGTCAAATTTACAATTAAACAAATACACAGTTAACATGGATATTTAGGTTTTTATCGTGGTTTAAAAATGTCTTTATTTGCCTCTTGTCATGGAATGATTCAAATCAATATTTATGAATGGACTCTTTCTTTTTTAACTCAACTTGAATAATATAGAGATTTGAATTCTTTTATTGCTGGAGGATTTTCGAAAGGATTTGCAATCTTTAGCACTTATCCAATGACCACAATTAAAACAAGAATTATATAAAATTAATATATAGAATCTGAAAATCCAAAATATAAATCTAATTTTGATATTGCCAATAAAATACTATAACATGAAGGAATTAAAGGATTTTATAAAGGAATAACCGCATCCTTGCTTAAAGGGATGCCATCGAAAGCAATTTATTTTTTCTTTTATGAACATTTTAAAGTAATGCTTAATGTAGGAAGACCATAAAATAATTATTGAATGTTTGTTTTATATTTATATTTAATATATGTTCAATTAGATATTTAATAAAAATTTATTAACAATTAATTTGAATTATAATTAAAATATAATAATAAATCATTTAATTGATCTTTATGTTATCCATTAAACAATTTCGGGTATAATTTCTAAGATTTCTTCTTCTTAAACACAATCATGCCACATATTCTCTTTATGTATCAATTATTTATCTTAAGAAGGACTTTATTTCATAAGTTCATGTCCTACATCAGGATCAACAATTTAATCCATTCCTGCTGAAATAATTAGAAAAGGTGTTTTATATTAAGTGAAAGTTTATGGAAGAGATCTCATTGTTGATACAAGAACTCTACCTGTACCTGGTAAAACTGCTACTTAAGTACAATAAGGATCTTTTAAATTTTCTTCTAATATTTATGGATTTCTTGATCCTGATACATGAACTGGTGGAAATGGATTCCAAGTTGGAAAACATGCTCCAAAACATAATCCTAATCTTTTCATAAATGGTTAATTATAATAATTATCCAATATTGCAGGTGTTATCAATATAGTTCCTTCACATAAATTATTTATTCCCATTAGATAAGATGCCATTCCACCCATTGATTAACCTAATGCAAATAAAGGTAATCTAGGATATATAGTTCTCATTTATAATATAAATCTTGAACAATCATTTTCTAATTACTCTCTAGATTCTAACCATCCTCTTTATCCTTAACTTTTCCCAAATCCTCTAAAATCAAATCCAACTACAACACTATTGGCTTTTTTACTAACAGCTTAAGCAATATGAGCATATAACCCAAGATGCTCATTCAGACCATGAAAAAAAACTGTTACAGATTTTGGCTCATTAATTGTTGTTTTACATCTATATGTATGAAGTTTTATTTATTCTCCTTTTTAAACTCCATTAAATTATATAAAATCTTCTTCATCCCATTTATTATCTCCTATTGGACTTGGCTTTCTAAACTTTTCTTCTGGCACTGCTTATTATATTGCCTCATTTTTTCTATCTTTTTCAGATTTTCTAAACATTTTTTTTAATTAAATTTCTTCATCTAATTTACTCATCAATAATCTAAAGATTACATTTGAGTCAGATATGATCAGAATCAATTTATTATCATTATTTGTTTAAAAAAATATATAAATATGATTAATTCATTCTATTGAACTTTTCCTTCATCTCAATTTAAAATGAAATTTTATGTTATCAAATTAATTAATAAATTTTTATTCAAAAAATTCATTTCCAATTCAGAATTATTTTGATTGCTTTAAATATATTTTATTTAAATTTATATATGCTCATCTGTAAATAGTGATTTCTCTATTAAGTTAATATATCTAGGATATTCCATACAGATGACCTATATTTATTACTTTTCAATCCAATAAAGTATTATTAGAGTCAAGAGTTTTGATTTTCCAGCCATTTGGGATTAATGATTATAATTTACTATTAGTATTAGGTATAGGTAAACCATTGAAAAGGTTTTAGTAAAATTTAAAACCTTTTTCTGATTTTTAAAATTATATTATTCAAATTTATTAATGATCTAAAACATAACTTAACTATAAATCTGTTAAGAAAATTATTCCATCATTTAAAATAATAAAATACTTCATCAAAAATTAAATTATTTTAGATATAATTCTGCTATAAGATGATAATATTTAATAAAATTTGTTAATAATATCATTTTGCACATATTTATTTATAGAAAAAATGAATGTTTAATTAAAAATTAGTATATAATCAATTTTATAGAGGTAGAAAGTTTTTTGGATAGTTAATATTTGGATGAGAGGATTTTGGTTAAATTTCTTTCGAGAATATGGAACATATTTATAAAATGTGAGTATACGTTGTTTGAATATTGTTTGTATAGATATTTTTTTGATTTAGAAAATCTTAATAAATAAAAAAATGCTTTGTGGAATAATCTCATTGATTTTGCTTATTGAATCATCTTATTAATGGTGTGGTATGTAATATATGAAATGTAGAAACTATATAGGAGAACATTACGTATTATACATCAAAAGGTGAACAGATTAGATGGAGAGCAGACTCATTAATAGCAGGAAATGGACTTAACTTTACTTTAATTCCAAACTCAACTATAATGAGATATCATCCTGCCTTTGATTAAATATCAACAGAAGAGTAACATATTGGAAGTATGATTATCAATAAGAATAATAGCCTTAATAAAGACAGGAGCAATAAGAGCTTATGACATAGCAAGTTCAGGAGCATGGACAAATTAATTTGCATTTTTAGAATTAGACAAAAAAAACAATTACGACTTATATTATGCAGTAGAGTAATAAATAATAAAAAATCTATATAGAAATGCTTTGTAAATGGATAAGACTCCATAATTCAATTATAAAGTATAATTGACAGAGAACAACACATTAATTGATTGCTTTGATATTGAATATATAAATCCAGACTTATGGATAGTGGATTGTGGAGAGAAAGATAATCTTGTACCAACAAAGCCGATGAAAAATTATTTATATTAAGTAGATAAAAAAGATTCACCTTCAACATTAGTAGGTAAGAGATAAGAAGTAGCTAATAATAAATAATACAAGTAAGTGAAAGGAAGGAAAATTTAATATCATGTTTATTATAAAAAAGGTTCAGGAGAAGAGATCGGATTAGATCGTCCATAACCACCTAATCCAATCAGAATGTTACTCAGAGGATAATAAGCATTTAATTCTGAGACAGGAAATAGTACAGTTTTAGACCATGATTGTTCAATCGACTTATTAATTAGATTAGATAATGGAACTATGAAAGACACGAGTGTTTTAGATAAAACTAAAATTAGTGCAGACACAAAATAAGATGTTAATTTTACATTAATAGATTTCAAAATATAACCAAATGGTGATGTTTATATTTTGGATGCTGATTAAGGAATATACTTATATCGAGTAACAGAAGATGGATAATGGGTATATGTTAAAACTATACAAACTTTAAATTAAAAAGCATATGGTTTTGATGTAGTTGAAATGTTAAATTAAGATGGATATTCTGAATTAGCCATAGCTATTTTATATGAATCTAATTTGATAATATCTGTAGCATCAGTTTAAAAGAATGGATATCATTTACCATTTAAAGCTTCTTTTCCAGTTACAGTTTCATTTAGTGATTAATATGTAGTTTTGATACATTCACAAAGATTGTACCTTTACAATATTATCCTACCATTTTTACTCCATTCAGAAATTTTAATTTCCGAAACTGTTTTAATAAATCCATTTGCTCCTGATGTTATTGTAGTTTCTGAAAGTTTAACTAGAAGATATGAATTAAGTGATGGATATCTAGCATCAGAAAATTCTGTATCTATTGAAAAATCTACAATTACATTATATGGAACTGACGGTACTAAAACATGCAGTTCTAAGATTAATTACTAAGTATTACCGATTGAAGATGCAAATGTTTATGATCTGGGTCATGATCCTTTTCCAACTATGATCACTTATCCATCTTAACCATTCATTCTTTAAGATTTAGCATCAGGACCAAATCTTTAATATATCACTCCTGATATTCATTAAGATCATGTCTAAGTTCTTGTGCATTTTCTCTGGGAATTAGAACTTTATCATGCTCATATATTTGATCCTCAAGATGTCTCATATGCAGATATTTTAGTAGATCCTCATCATCATAATGATAATAAATATTATCTATTTCTATAACATAAAAATAAAACTGTTATTATTTTGGATTGCTAATCACTTAATTATAAAGATAATCATAGTACTTGCGAAATTTAAGATTAATTTAATCTACCTGTTTAATTGAGTAGAACTAATTCATAATTTGATTGGAAAACTTTTGAATAAGAAGTGGTTACTTTCTAATTTTAAGTTAATGATTATGAAATTGAATTTTATAGTTCATATAATGGTGATCACTAAAAAATTGGAAACATTACTTATGAAGCTTCACCTGAATACAAAATCACTTCATTCACAGCATTAAAAAGAAATATTTATGTTGTTTAACAATAATTAAAAGAAGTGGATGTTATTTTTGGTGTTAGTCCAACTCTAATTAAATTTCCAATTGATGCATATCTTATTGATGAATATCAAACAGGTTGTTCGTGGACACCAAAAAGAGTTTATGGTAATTCATTTACAAATAGTGAATTCATTTTTATTTTAACTGATGATTGTGTAATGATGGGTGAACTTAGAACTCATTTTATATTAATTAAGGCCATACCCATAGAAACTAATGCTGAAATTGAAGTTGCAGTTGGTTAAAAAACCTTCTATATCATTTCCAAAGGATAAAAAGATATCATTAGAGAATTTAACTATGAAAATTTGAATGATATTTACCCAATGAAATCAATGCCTCTATATGGAAGATTTGCATTACAATCTCCATTAACTATAGACTTTGTTTTTGAGACTGGATTCTTATTTGTGAGAGCTTTAGATACTGTAGAAAAAGAGACAGTATTTTTAATTTATGAATCTAATATACTTTATAGAAATTCATTACATAAAGTATTAAGAACACATGAATTAATTCCTGATGGTTAATTATTATAAACAGCAGCTTCAGGATAAAATTAAATGTTTGTTTATTTTAATGATATGAAATAATAAAGAATTGTAGTCTTTTTAAGAGATTCCGAAATGGAATTAATACCTATAGAACTTAGTGATGCATATACAACATAATTAAAACCAACTGTTAGTATCTCTAATACCTTATCAGATAAAAATGTAAAAGTCTCATATCCAGTTAAATTTATTAATACATAATCAATTGTTAGAGTTAATGCTAGTCTCTTAGAGAAAATAACTTTCCATTTTGAATCTATTAAAACAACCTAATATTTAAATTTTACAAATAATGGATTGTTTTTTGGACATGTTACTAATTTTAATATATTTTGCAAATAATGTGATGGTAAACTTGTTAGCATTCTTAATCCACTTACTCCAAGTAGTGAAGGAACTTAATTTGCAAATTATGAAATTATTGCAGGGGCATAATTTAAAGATACTGTTGTTTATTTGGCAGATCCTAAATCATTAATTTTCTAAAATAGTGATGATGATACTGTTAAATTTGTTCACAAAATAGAACCTGGAACTCATTGCACTCAATTAACAACTTAAAATGAATATATTTTAGTAACTTGTATTAATAATGCTGATACATTATTATACGTTGTCAATTGTGATTTTTCTAAATAAACATGTACTCCTATTCAATCTGACAATCCTAATGTTAGAAAGTTTACTATGGTTTCAAAAATTATTTACCTTAATTCATATTTGTACATTTTAGACGCAGATCCCAATCATCCTCTTTATGATAAAGCAACTCTATATCTTTACTAATTAACTATTGATTCAAAGTGGAGTATTAAAAATGAAAAAGTACTTAATGAAACATATTTCAATCTTCCATTATAAAATGATTACTATATCACAGATTTTGATGTGGTATAATTCTAATAAGGAAACACTTTTTATTAAAAAATTATGATTTAAACTACTAAAGGCTAGGTTTATTTCGTTTAAATGTACAGTGATAATGGCTTAATAAAAGATAATCATAAATAAGTTTATAATTTAGCTTAATTTTTGAATTAAGATTATGCAGTTAAAGATGATACTCTTTTCTATTAAATTAAAACATATAAAGCTGTTACTAATACTAATATATTTGATGCAACTGTAATAGTTACGACAAATAATGTTGCATAATATGCAATAACATTTTCATTTGATATTAGTGATCCTCTTAATAAAGGTTCTCCAATTAAAGAAACAAAAGTTCCATTTTTATTAAATCATTATGGAACCTTACAAACATTAAATAAATTTACTTTAGGAAATGAACATGCTGCTGTGCCTTATTATAATTAAACACATTTAATGATTAGCATCTATTAATTACCTGGATTAACTACTTTAGATGCTAATGAAACAACAGCTAAAATGATAACAATCTCTGGAGCAGTAACTGTAAAACATATTGCTTCAAACACATAATTTGCTTTAGTCATATCTAAACCAACAAATTAAGCAGAAGTAATTAATAATTATTATATATTAGCTTTCTTGTTATACAAATATTGAAGAAGATAATAAAACATATAATTATGTTGTCAAAAAATATACCATTCATGATGTTCCTAAATTGAAAATTGAGGATGGTTCTTAGGTAGAATCTTAATGGGTAGAATTATAAATTCAAAATGATTACAGTTATGCATTAGGACTGTTTGAAATAATTAATAACAATAGTCCTCCTCCTCCACCACCCGATGATGATGATAGTGGAAGGTTTTTTATTTATTTCTATCATTTAGTTCACTTCTTTGGCTTTGGATACTCTTAGGAATCCTTGGTGCCATCATTATTTTAGGAGGAGCCTATTTTATATATACCAAGTTCTTTAAGAAGAATCCACAAGTGCCTTCAAGTGCAAAAGTATCATTAATGAACTAGTGAAAAAAATTATTTCACTTAATTATTAAGTTAAATTTTAATCAATTTATTTAATTTGTTTGTTTTCATCTGACTTTTTCATAATTCTTCTTATAAATCTTCATTTTTATTCTCATTATTTTTGGATAAAAATAATTGTTATCTTTAATTATTTCTAAATTCACTTTTAGCCATTTTGTAGATTATATATTATAAGGTTCTTAATAATTAGCATGAAATTGATAGTCTTAATTAATGAGAATAAAACAATTTCGAATCTATATCAATCCTCAATTTCTAAATATTACTTTTTTTGAATAAATGCAAAAAGCATTAACAAGTTGGACTTTTATGTATTTCTCCAAACAATAATCCTGCTTATTTTAAATATGCATACCGCATATTGGTTATCGACACTATTGTAACATCAATAAAATAATTTAAATTGGGTATTTGCTTTTGAAATACTAACGGTTGAGGAAGGATGTTCATTTATGAATACAATGAAAGCTATTCTAAAGATAAAATTCTTTTTATTATTCTTAAGGAAAATTTAAAAAAATTTAAATTTATAAATTTCTTATTCTATGATTTCCTTATTTAAATTATTAATTAAGGAATATTTGATTTAATAATTCTATTAAAAATTATGAAAAATTTTTTATTATTGCTCTGTGCTTTTTTTTTCCAATCTTTAGGATAATATTGTGGTAGATTATTGAGAATTATTTGTTAGATACTATTTAATAGCAATATAATGTCTATGCAACTGTAAATGAGATTTAAGAATGGGATATGAGAAAGTACTTTTTTACAGGAGAAAATTTAAAATATCAAATAAGTGAAGATTGTCCATACTTTGAGACAATTGATCCATTTGCAGAGATTGGAGATGCAACCAGTCATAAAGATCGTAATTAATAAAAAATAAAAATATAGCTTCAATTGGACTAATAAGAAGTCTTAAGGCTTCTAGATCATTAGAAAATGGAGTATGGTTAAATGATTTTATATTCTTAGAGTAAAATAATACTGATGTTGATGTATTCTATTCTTTAGGGTATATTGTATAAATTTATTCATTATAGAGATCCATAATAAATGGATGTAGTTCCTTCATTTAATCGATAGATAAATGTGAGAAATAATACAAAGAACTTAGTGTGTTTTGATTTAGATTTCTTGACAAATAGTAAGATAATTGTGGATTGTTATCAAAGAGATTTTGATGATGAGACAAAAGGCTATATGAATGGGTTTATTGTAGTAGACATAGCTGATCCAGATTAATATGCTCTATATCCTAATGAGCATCCTGAAGGTGATATATATAACCATACAGAACATAGAAAAATAGTATTTCACAATTACACTAATAAAAATGGAGATAGAGAATCTCTATTATTTAGAGGTGAGCCTACTTGGGCTACAGAAAATGCAGATATTGTAATTAATAAATTGGATGATGATTGTGAATTAGAAGTTTACAAATTTGATGATAAATTTCAATTAATTAATCCGTCACCAATTACTATTTTGACTAAAAAAGTATTAGCAACCTTATTAGGAACTCCTGAATCTTAATAAAAGTTTTATTTAGTTGATTTCTAAATAGAACCTGATGGAAGTATTTATGTTTTAGATGCTTTTAATGGAGTTTATGTTTTATACTTCGAATCTATTCATTTATAATGGTAACTCAAAAGTCACATTAATCCTCCTTACATTACACAATGTTATGGATTTGATGTTAATTATCTAATTAATGATAATGGAAATGTTACTTAATAATTGGTTTTAGTATTTTAAAATTCAGCAAATTTTTATGAAAATGATCAACAAAAATTTACAATCAAAACTCCAATTCTAACTAGTTATAAAGAATTTTAAGTCTAAATGAGTTAATAATATTTGGTGTTGAAAATTAATTCATATATTTACTTTTATAATTCAGGTACAGGTGAAAAACTGTATACATATACTCAAGATATATTTGATTAGGTGATTATAAATCCTTATGAACCAGATTTATTGGGAATAAATGAAAATTCTGCTTATAAATTCTTAATTAGTAATGGTTTACTTCGTTTAAAGTAGATGGATATTCCTAATGATGGAATAAAGTCTTACACATTAAGAGCAATATCCTTAGATGACCCATCAAAGGAATGTTAAGTTTCTATTAATGTATAGGTGCTTAAATAGAATGATATTTTAATTAGAGAATAAAGTTATCATCCTTTTCCAGCAAGTTTAACAGCACCATCTGGTCCGATTTCAATAGACTTAATTGCATCAGGACCAAACTTAAAATATAATTCATTAGACTCACTTCAAAACTTAAGGGGTAATAATAAAGTTATTTTATAAATTAAAACTTTATGGGATTTATAATTAAATGGTATAATCTTACCAGAACCTAAAGATGTAGTATATTCTGATGTTTAAGTTAATGGAGATTTAGGTATATTTTATTTGTTATTTTAAATCCCATCAAAAGTTGTATTTATATATAGATGTTCTCATTCATTGATAGATCAAAAATAAGCTAATTGTAAAGATTATGATAAACTTTAATTGGATCAATTAATTAATAAAACTAAGCATTCTTTCCAATGGTCGGTTGAGGCTCTTTAGATCACATTAATACATTAGGATACTGATTATTCTATTTAAATTTATAAAGCTGCTGGAGGATATTTTTAGAATGTTGGCACTATTAAAGTTAATAAAGATTCTATTGATAATAAAATAAATTCAGTAACTTTTCTAGAAAATGAAATTTATGTGGTTTAATCTAAATTAAAGAAGGTTTAAATATATTCAAAATATATGCCTTTTGAATTGATCTATGAAATTACTGATAGTAAGTTAAATTAATTTAATGTGAAAGGAGATTTTATACCTTAAAGAGTATTTGCAAATAAGAAAGCCAAATCCTCTTTAATTTTTATTTAAACAATAACTGAATTGTTTATTGGAATATTCTCTAATAATAAAATATCAACTTTTGTTTTGTAAAAGGAAATTACTATAATTCCTGAAGCGCAAATTGAAGTGGCTATAGGAATTGAGAACTTTTTTATTATTTAGAAATTAGATGATAAAGATCTTATTGAAGAATATAATTATAAACATATGAATAGAATATATAAAACAAAAGATTTACCATTATTTGATTATAAATTATAAAAGCCTTTAACTGTAGATTATTCCTCTTAAACAGGATGGTTATTTTTAAGGGCAAAAGATGATAAATAAACAGTAATTTTAGTCTATGAACCAGGAGTAGTATCACATAATTGTCTTCAAACAGTATTAGAATGCAAATCTTTCATTTAAGATGAATAAAAATTTGACATGGCTCTAGATGGTAGTAATCAAATGTTTTTATATTTTAATAATAATACTGATCATAGATTCTTAAGTATATTAGCTAAATCTGAACTATATGCCATTCCTTATTTAGATTCATAAGATTATGTTATAGATGTTTTTACGGGAATTTAAATCACAAATTTCCCTAAAAACAATCCATTGATAGTTTAAAATCGTATAAAGATTCTTAATTCCCAAAGCATTGTTACAATTAAATAATAATTATTTGATAGTAAATAAAAGGTCTTTAAATTTGAAAAACAAGAAGGCGAATAAATTATTGATATGGATACTAATTGGTATAATGGATAAGTTACCAGTTTTTCTGTCCATTGTTAAACATGTGGTTCAAATTTATCTATAAGACCTAATATTTAAAGAGTGGCAGATGGATAAGATATGATATATGGTATTATTGATGGTGCTATTTATGGAGAATATGGTTAAGTATATCAAACTAGAAATTCTATAATTTTCTAAGATTAGAAAGGTTAATTTGTGTCAAAGTTTGATATTAAATTAACAACACAAAACTGTGAATTAATTACTGTATCAGATGATTTAAATTATATATTCTCTAGTTGGCATAACACCAAAAATGAAGTTGGCATTTATGTTAGTATATGCTCATAATAAGAACAATAAAAATATTGCTAATAATATAGATAAGGATTTTCAACTATAGCTGGAATTTAAAAGATATCTAAAATTTAAATGGCAGATAAAAAGAATTTAATTATTTTGAATACTAATCCTGAAAATTTTGATTCTATTGATAATATGATTGTTGTAGCCACATTTAATTATGATGAAATTAGTTTTTCCGTTCAAAAGAAATATCTTATAAATGACTAATATGTTGGAAGTAAATTTTTATAAATTGGTGATTTTGACATTGCAAAATATTCAATTAATAATATGAGCTTTACCACCATTATTTTTACAGATATCAATGAAGGTCTTTATTTTGCTCATTTTTACTATGATGCCTCAGGAACTATCTCTAAAAGCATTTCAGAATTGTTTAAAATTTAATCAATTTAAGATAATTAACTTCATCTAGAAGAAAACACTAAATTTTATTAAGTTAGAGTAATCTTTAACAAAGTTGTTGGAACTATTCTTTAACTTAACATTTTAGTAACAACTAATAATGTTGCACATTATGTAATTGCTTTTGATTTAGATATATCATAACCTACCTAAATTATTTCAATCATTAAGAAAAATACAAAATTATTATACGTCCTAACTCCATATAGTACATGGCCTACTATTGATAAAATTGCTTATGTGAATGGATATGTTGCTATTCCATATACAGATTCAACTTCACTTCTTATTGGAATTTATGATCTCCCTAATAATAGGCCAGTAAATGTGATTACCATACCTTTTACTCACTCTATTAGTGCAAATTACGAAAATCCATTACCTATTGATTTTGCCCTACTATTAACTAAAGACTTAGAATCTAAATTTGTAATTTATATTTTTATTCTAGCCTAATCTTTATTTAAATATCAATTATGATTCTAAATCAGATGAATATTTAATAGAAAAATATTAATTAAGAGCAGATCCCTAATTAATCTTAAGAAATTCAATGAGTCTAGATGATGAAGTACCTATAACACTATAACTCTCAAATGACTTTACATAATCCATTGGACAAGCTTATTTGAAAATTAATGATTCTCCTCCACCTGATGATGATAAATCAAAGTAAAATTTTCTATTTATTTAAAGTTCCAATTTGTGGTGGATTATTTTAATTGGAGTTGTTGGACTAATTTTGCTTGTGGTTATTGGCTTTTACATATACAAAAAAATATTTAAAAAAAAAACAGTATATAGAAGTAAAATACCATTAGATGAATGAAAACTTTCTTATTAAAAATTTTTAAATATGTTTTATAATTCTTCTCTTAGAACAAGAAAAAAAAATGGTGTAAAATCAAGCAATTATACTCAATATTAATTATTTATTTTTTTGAGATAAGAAAATAAATTTAAACTAAAAGAGTCAACATAAATATTTTCATTTCTTGTCGGATAATTTTTTTTATCCAGTAAATATCTTTTCTAAATCTCCAGAAACTTTGGTTTTAATCTCATTTTTTAATGAGGATATGATTTCTATATGTGTTTCTTTAGATTATTCTCTAGTTTTTTAATCCTATTATTTTGTGTCATGAAGCTTTTGCTCTAAACTCTCTACTTATCTTTATAGATCTGAACATTCTTATTCTAATTGTTTTATCCTTTATCTATATTCAGCCTATAAAATTTAATGTATATTTTATACTTTTTTTTCTTCTTCAGACAAAAACTTTCTCATTCCAAAAGCAATACTTGATGCATATAAAGTTTAATATGTTTATATAACCATTCGAAATTCATTACGAACAGTCACAAGCAACATACCTCTTTCAGCACAATTTATTGTAATTTATCGTATCAATTCATCAAAACATTATGAATACAACTCCTCTCTTATTGGACATAATCCAGTTTCTCTAGAAAGCCTTTATTATAACCATTTATCTAATTTGTCTTATAATTCCAGCACATCTTATTTAGTTGAGGGTGCAGGAGAAACACATTAAATTTGTAATTAATTTTTCTAATGATTAAATTCTCTAGGCAATAGAATAGCATTCAAAATATCTTCTGTATTACTTGGAGGTAATGATTTGATTTATTTTTTTTAACTGTTTGATATTAGAATTGGATTACTATATTTAACTAAGCTTGGAGATGGTAATATGTCATTCATTAATTATGATAATATTCACAGATATTTAATTACTAATAGGAATTAATTAAAAATATTGATATTATCAAATAGATTACCCTTTATTTCTCTTTCTCTAGTTCTAAGTTAATAGATTCTAAAGAAAGAATTAAACAACTTATATATAGTTCTAAAATATAAGAATTTTATTTTTATTATTTCAGATTGTTAGATATTTATAAGATAAATCGGTTTATCTAGACAAAATTTTTAAGTTAATTCAGAACAATTTTAATTTATTTGAATAAAAATATATTTAAACAAAGAAATTTAAGATAATGAATCATTTTATATTTACTTTCTTGGAATATAAATATATATTATTGATAATTATTTGATATCTATTAGAGAATAATGATATTTACCAAAAAATAATATATTTGGTAATTCTATTTATAAATATAAATATAAAATGAACATCAAGAATAATGATAGAAACTGAGATTGTTTAAAATCCATTATATTTTTGTCGTTATTAATTAGATTAATTGTTAATCTCGTTCATTAAGTTTTAAAATGTAAGACATAAAATTAAAATTCTACTGGATGAGCTAGTTATGTTCTAATGTTATTATGAATTGATCTTTTAAAGTGATTTTTATGGGTAAATTTAATTAAGCGCCAATAAAGTGAATTTTATGGTATAAAACTTTCATTGGAATACTTTATGATAATGAGATTGGATAATTTATTAGTTTTTAATGGCTTTTTTAATGTTGTGTATAGATTTATTGAAGATGAGACATCTGAATTGAAAAGAATATGAATGAAATAAGCCCCTTTGAAATGGGTTAATATCTTTTGTAAATCTAATTATCAAATCTGTGTTTTATTCTTAGAGATATATTTAAATATCACAAAAATGAGTTTTCCTAACTAAGATTATCTAGCAATGCTTAAAGCAAAGCCTCAAGTATACCCTCAATTACAGCAGACTCCATAGACATAAATGATTTACCAAAATCCCTAATTTATGTATGTAACAACATCATTTCATTATCTACTTATCCTTATTATACGATATTGTCTACGCTATTATGAATATTTAGGTAACCTTATATGAACTATGTACCCTAATACTTTATGATGCAACAAATATAACAAATGCAGTAAATGCAATAAATTCCATCCATGTCTGGTTTGGGTCCTTTTAGAATGCCATTAGTACCTCCTTAACCACAAACATAACCACTTCCATAAATGGTAATGCCTATTCCAAATTAAACTCAAATTCCAGCTTAACCTAAAACTGATTAGAACTTACCTGTCTAAGTTAAGGGTACCAAAGTGAAGCTAAACCTCAAAATGATTAAAGACATACCATAGGAAGAAGACAGTGTACTGGATTATGATGAAATCAAAAAGCAAAGTGGAGATCGCCAATTTATCAATTTAAAGAGAAAACGCAGACTTCTTGATTAATAAGATGCACCCTTAATGTAAACACGTAGACGTAGTGAATAATCACAATGTATATATATATCTAATCATTGTAGATTTAGAAATTAGAGAAATGTTGAATGTTGATGACAAAGACATGGCACTTATTTTAGAAGCTTATCCTGATACTAAATCACTGCTCTAAGAATTAAAGAATGGCAATTTAAAGTAAGAGATAGAGGATCTCTTACTCAAAGCAATTTGACTATAATTTTGTTCATTTCTAAACTTAAATCAAGTTACTCTATTTTTTATTTTTATCTCATTATTAACTCTTCCTTTTTTCTATACACTGTCTAAACATCTAATCTTTTACTCACTCATACTTTTCATTACTTCTTTCATTCCCTCCATTAATATTTTTGAAGTCACATCTACAAATTACAAAAACAATTCAATACAACTTTATTAAACTCATTATACACTACCATTATCAATCTTAATTAAACTAATTAACTAAAATATTTTTATATTTAGAACTATCTTCCATTGCAAGACAGAATTTAAGCACTCTTTAAAATAAATTATTATTGATTATTACTCAGATATTTTATAAAAAATTAATCTTTGTAATCTTATTTTCTTTAATTTCTTTAAGGAATACTACAATTTTACTTTTAATTTTAATTCCTCTATCTAAATTATATCTCTAATTTTATATTTCATTACAATCTCTATCACAATAACCAAATTTAAATCTATTAATTATCTTTTCAGTTACTAATATATTCTAAGAAGCATTCTTTAGAAGAAACTAATTAAAATTACAAGAAAAATATTAATAACTATTTGAAAAATAATTCGATTAATAAAAAAAATTCAATTTAAAAAAACTTTTAATTCTTTATCACATTTAATTCATAATCATATTTGTATAGATTAGAAAATACTTAAAAGGATTTAAAGGATATTGAAATAAATAAATTAACATAAAACAAAGCCATTATTAGATAAAAAAAAACCTTTCACTTTTTTTTTAAAAGATGCTTAAATTAAAAATAAAAAGAAAATTTATACAAAAAAATTCCAACTTAATTTATAAAAGATTAGATCAGTCTCAGTTTAATTGAAATAATCAAGATTTATAAATTTAAGTTATTTTAAAAAATGGAACATCCTACCTCTTTCCACTGTATTGAATTTTAAGTATATTATCACAATACTTTTTGAAAAGGATATAAACATAAATTAAAAATTATTCTTTATTTTCTTTTTCTTTATCTTTTAAAGATCATTTAAAGTTGTTATCTGATATTTTTTAGTAAATTAACTTCTCTTGTATATTGAAAGAGAACTATTTTATTAATAAATTTAGCATAAATAAATTATGAAATAATCATCTCTTCATCCAGATCCTAGAAAGAAATAAATCTTATTAGATATGATTAATAAAGGCGGTATTTCTGAGATAAAACCTGAGAAAGCACTTTAAGCCTAAATAGAGGCATTGTAATCAGAATTACAAGAAAAAGAACAGGCTTTAATTTAAAAAGGTAAATCAATCTTCTATTCTAGATGAATAAGTTGATAAATTATGTAATATGGTGTTTTCATATTAAGAAGAAATAGCTTAAAAAAATAGAGAAATAGAGGACTTTTAATTAAACAAGGCATAATTAGAGATGGAGGTTCAAAGTTATATTGAAATGAAAGAACATTGTGATCAAGCATTGAAATAATTGCATCATGTTGAAATGCAAATGAGTGAATTGTAAGAGTAAAATTCATAACTAAAAAATTAAGGTAATACATTATTTCTATTAATTTAGAACAGTAACTTTTAAGCTAAATTTAAGCCTTATAAAAAAATTCAGATGTACTATTAAGAGATGCATTTGAAAGAGAGAAGAAACAATTACATAAAAAATTACTTGAGAAGACTAAGATAATTTAAGACTTAAATTATTAAATTTAGAAACAAAATGAGACATAGTCTACAATACATTAATCGATGATGAAAATGAAAGAAGACTAAAAGAAACAAGAATAAACTATTTAATTATTGAGAGAAGAAATAGAAAATTTGAAAGGAGATGGGGCAATATTTGCAAGCCCTTTAAATCAAATGAACAGCCCTCTAAATTAATTAACAAGTCCATAAGGATAAAGGTAAGCAAGCTTTAACACACATAAAGATTTTGATACTCCTATGAGATAATCATCATATACATAACAGAAACCATAATCATCTAATAGTCTCTGTAGTAATTTTACTAGTTAAGAAAGTAAGAAAAAAATGATGGGCAATTTTAAGAGATTAACTACTATGGCTGTAGGTATGTATAGCAATCTCCTTGATTATTAATCATTATAGAATGGCAGTAAATTAGTAATTTATAATATTATTAAAGGCATCTGAATTGAGTTAAGCTAGAATTGACTTAACTTAATAAGTTTCTAGATCTTCCCTGTTGCATTAAGAGTATAATGACAATAATTGATACTATATTTCAAATAAAATCTAAAAAAATCTTAAATTTCTAATAGTTTCCTATATTTTTATGCTTAATAATATATAGAAAGCTAAAATATCCTAAAATTGTTAAATTACTGACATTAAGATTAGCTTTCAAATAATAATGATTGAGATTAAATTACATTTAAAAAAAACTATAATAATTTTCAATATAATCAAATTAATTAATAGCAATACTAATTATAAGTATGCTCTGCATCTATAATTTATTAATTTAAGTGATATAATTATGTATTTGGCATAGGAGCACTATTTCTTTAAATTCTAATTCGTTATGGCGACTCATCTACATTAAAAGTAACTTTTGGTTCATAATATTGAACATCTGTAAATAATTGTTCTCTTTCTCTTATCATTCTTTCTATTTCATAGCTAAGTTCACAGGGAGCGTTTTCAATGTTAGTTTGATTTGGAGTTGGCGTTTTAGTTTCTACAGATGCTTAAAAATTCATTCTTTTTTAATGTCTGACACTGCTAGGGAAAGAGAACCCAGAGAAGTGAGATTCTCTATATTAATAAATTTTGGATAAATTTAATTCTTCTTCCTTGAATTGAGGAGACTCTTCTACTCTAAAGCTCATATTTTATTTAACAAATAAATTTTATTAGTACTTTAATCTGAAATATATATAAATAAAAAATGTTCACTATTATAAATTATAATCTGATGATAATTCTTATTTAGATTTATCATTTTCTGAATCAAATTGCTCAGTTCCATATTTATCTACAGATATATATTAATTCTAGACATCGAATTATTATTGGTCATTAAAATTATCATTATTAATATTAGGTTATTCTTATTATTCAATTTCTGAAACCTTTTCTGGACATTCCATTATGACAGACATTTAATCTTTCTATTTATTTTAATTAGAAATCTCTGTCAATAAAAATGAAAGTTATTAATCTTCTATTTAAATAGGTTCATATTTCAACATTTGATCATAATTTAAAGATTCAACACTTCTGCTTTCAAGAATACCTTAAGTAATTAAATAATCTATCTCAAATTAATTTAATTCAATATTAAGTGATACCAGAGCATCATAAAATTAACTCTTACTAACTCTAATGCAGTCTTTTCCATATAATTACTTAATATTATTAATAATAAATGGTTTAAATTTAGTTAGGACATCTTTTAATTTATCTGAATGTTCAAATTGATTTTTTACAATTTCCAATTTATAATTAAGTAATACTTTCCTAAATACTGAACGAATATATGGACATGGATTTGAAGCAATATCTTCTAATTCATAAACATCACTATCTCCTTCCATTATATACCTTGCTAATAAATAAGCTTCATCTTTGGCTAAATTAAAAGGATATAAACGAAGCTTATCTTTTAACTCTTTTATTGTCATTAAATCTCCTTCATATAAATAATCATCTATTTATTATATTCCTATGTCCATTGCCATTAATCTATACTTAAGAGTTTCTCCAATAATTTTAATATCATCAAATTTAACAGGAATAATCCTTTTTCTTGGAGGTTATTTTATTAATGGAGGTTTATCTTAAATAATGATTGATTTTTTAATTGGTAAAGCTATTTCTTGCATTATTTCAGTTGCAAAAACAGGAGATTATATTTTTATTTGCTTTGATTTTGATGTTGCATCTAATTATTGAGATTAATTCTATGCTTCTTAGGCTTCTTAATTTTAAGAAAGAGAAATTTCTTTCAATTATACTTCTAGATCAAAAATGATTTAATTAAGTCTCTCTATTTCAATATCCTTTGCTTTTATCTCTTATTTTGCAAACATTAAATCAGTTAAAACTTGTAATTCATCAGCCTTTGTTAAGTTTTATTTAGTCTCTTTATTATTTTCTTTTTAATTATTCGAGGTTTCTTCTTTTAATTGAGTAATGAGCTTCTTTATTTCTCTTCTGCTTCGATATTCTTAATCGATTTATTATGACTTTTTATTAATATATATATATACTCTATATTTAAGACATTCTTTTTTTAATCTATCAATCACCTTTTCTAATTCTCTTTATTATATTAAACTTTATTAGATATGTGCTACTAAAGCAAATAATCTTTCTTAAATTATTTATTCTACATTATTCTATTGTAAAGTATACAAACTAGCTTTAAATAACGAATCTATTTATTATCTTAATCTAACTGTTTCTTCTTAAAAGGCTGTTCTTTCAATTTATAATTCAGTAATTTAAGCAAATCTTTATGTTTTCTTAATACTTTAAAGTTCTTTGTCCTTTTTTTGTAATTCTAGTCTAATATTATTTATTTCTTTTTTTAAAGCTGTTTAAGCAGATGAAAAATTTAATGCTTAAAGCAAAGGAGCTTTGACTGGACCTATTCGATCTAATTCTGATATAATTTTCTCTTATTTAAGTTAGTTATCTATATTTCAATTTAATTGAGAATACCTTCCATCTAATGAATTTTAGTTTTTAATCTTAAATTCTCATTTTCTAATGAATGCATGTTATTTTTTAAATATTTAATTTCTTGTTCATATCTTTCTTTATCTGGAAATCTAAAAGAACATGAATATTCATTAAAAGAATTATTAGCTTCATCTTATCTTCTTTTTCTTTAGAAACTAGATCTAGGAAGTTATTCTGAAGTATCAAGAATTTATTTGTTTCTAGTTGTGCCTGATTTAGCTGACTCAGCCCTTATTTTTGTTAACTACTAAAATAAAGTTCCTCTCATTTTAATTATTAATAATGTCAGATATTGAAGAAACAATCAATAGAATCAAGACTCATAAGTCTGTTTAAGGAATAGTGATTTGCAATAACGATGGTCAAATAATAAGGAGTACCTATGGAACAGAAAGCAAAGAGGGAGAAAACATTGCTAGAACTATTCCAACTTTAGCTGCCAAGGCCAAGTATTAATCATTCTAATGGATTCAAAAGATCGACAGTTCGTGATTTAGATTCTAATAATGAGTTAACTTTCTTGCGCATAAAGTCTAAGAATAATGAGATTATGGTAGCACCAGATAAAGAGTTCTTATTGATAGTAGTTTAAGGACCAAAAGAAGAAAAAAAGGAGGATGAATGAACATACATTTATAATATATAAAAATATACATGTAGCAAATCAATTAGATCGCTGATCATTTGTATTTAATACAATAAGGCAACAACTCTTACATACATAGGCAAGTGGGAGCATCAGATGTACTCTTAAATTATTAGTTCACTAGACTGTGGTTATCAAATCTGTGTTCCATGCTTAACTATTTATGGAAGATGATAGTGTATGTCACACTGTTCATTAAAGAGAATGCCAAGATCTCTAGAATGAATGGAAAATACTAAGTTAGCTGAATCATCCAAACATAATCAAAGCTTAATAATTTATTCCAAATCATTAGCTTGGTCCAGCAGGAGGGAACCTCTAATGTTGTAGCTTATTCCTTGAAAATGCTACTTGTGATCTTCATACACTTTGCAAATCAAATGAAACATCCCTCAAAATTATAATCAAGTACTTTACTTAAATTTCAATTGCTGTCGAATATTTGCATTCTTAATATATAGCACATAATGACATCAAATTAGAGAACATGCTTGTAATGAACAGGAATATTATCAAATTAGCAGATTTTGGATTCAGCTACAGACCTTCATTTGAAGACTTACTTTCTAAATGGTTACCAAGAACTCTTACATCATATTCTAGTCCTGAAATTGTTAATTTTAGATTGAATGTTGTTGATGGAGAATATGATGAATTCTGTTTATTTGCTTCTGATGTTTATGCCTTAACAACTGCATTATTTTTGGCTATTTACAAAAGACCACCTATTATGGGATAATTTACAATGATAGATGATTAGTATTATCAATTATTGATTAATCAACCTGATTTATTCTGGCAATTAGATTTCATCTAGAAAGTTGACTCTTAATTAATGAGAGAAAACATACCTAAATAATTACTTGAAAACTTAAAAGATTTAATTGAAGGAGGCTTAGCTGAAGAATACAATAGAATTACTATTTAAGAATTTGTAAATCATGATTTTTTCAAATATGCTAAATAAATTGAAGGAGAATAATTTTGACATTATCAATTAATATTAAATACTCGATCTATTTAATTATGACTATTCTTAATCGTAATAAACTATTCCCATAAGTTTTAAAAATATAATTAAACATTAGATTAATGTTTATTTTTTAAACCACTATTTTCAAATTAAGAATTATAAAATTTATAATCATAATTATTTTTATATAGTTTTGAACATTCATTTCTATTTTATATTTAAGTAACTTATGATTGTTTTATAAGATGATTAAATGTTTATAAAAATAAATCTAAATTAAGAATGAGGATTTATTTTTCATCTATTTTCAATTTATTAGACAAATAATTAAATTTCAAAAATTGTAATTCCATATAATGATTCTAATTTTACTACTTTGGTGTTTAAATTAACAAGCATATCAATAATTGATTCTCCACTCTAGTTCATTTGAGACAAATAATTTTATAGATTCTAATGGTATTTTGATATATTTAATACTTTAAAGAGTGGTAAATAATCAATGGCTTATCAAGTAATATTTATTCTGAATGTGGAACTAATCGAATATATGGAGGAATTTCAAATTTTGGTAAAATGACCTTAATATCGAAATTCTTTATTCTTCCTCCTCATTCAAAAATATAGGTGAAATTGGATTTTTGGAAGTACAATTATTCAATAATATAATAGGATTTCGAATTGGGCAAATAATGAAACAATTTATATATATTTGGATAGTCATAAAGCTATTGAATAACAAGTAGGTTTACTACCAACAGGATTAAATATTTGTGGAGGAAACGATTATATTTTATCTATAGATGAATCATTTTCTCATAATTTTGAAAACTTATAAATAATAATTGCAGCAAATATTGCAATATAGGGAACAATATAGGTATATATTGTAATAAATGAAGGGTTTTTGGGGAATTAAGAATTTCAGACTTTTCATACAAACCTGTCCTGCTGGCTGTTTAATATGTTAAGAAGGTGATTAAAGATTTGATTGTCTAAAATGGACATTATATACATCTTCTTTGACAGAAACTAATATTGAACTATTTAATTATGAAGGTTGGATCGTTTAAAATGGACAGTAATAAAAAACATCAAATTGTTAAAGTAAATAAAAATATCATATTCTAATATTAGTGCTTCCTATGCTTTGTGGACCAACTCTTTGTGGAATGAATACTATTATTAAATATGATTATATTCTTCCTCCTCATTTTAAATTAAGAATTAGATTTCGTTAATACTTTATTGATAGTTGGGACTTAGAGCATGCTTATGTAATAGTTAATGATTAAATAATCATTGATAAATCATTCTAATTCTAATCAAGTTTAAGAAATTACAGTCTTTGTGGATAAAGCAGATTTAATGATCTTTCTGATACCTTAGACTTTGAAGTGAGTCATACATAGGAATTAATTACATTTCAATTAACTAATAGTTTAGATTAACTTTTTGATGATGAATCTTTTGGAATTAGAGATTTTAGAATTTATTTATGTAAATTACTTAAAAATAATTTAGATTGTCAATTTGGTTAATTTCCAAGTTAATAATGTTCTTAGTTTTGTGGAGACAATATTGTGTAAGAAACTGAAGAATGTGATGATGGTAACTCAATACCTTTTGATGGTTGTCATAATTGTTAATATAATTGTGTATAAGGTTGTTCTAATTGTATTAAGGGAATATGTTTAAACTGTTATGAAGAATGGGATTATGAATTAATATCATAATAATGCAAATGGATAGGTGTACAATCATAATAAAATTAAAACTATTCATGCTACAATAATGGAAATTGTATAAATTAATAAGAAGAATAACAACAATTATATTATTAAGTATGTTCCTTAAATTGTAAATTATGTTATTAAGATATTTGTTTGGAGTGTTAAGTAGGTTATAATTTATTGGGTGGATAATGTTAAGAAATATGTGGTTTATCAGCAATTTCTATGTTTATATATCCAAATTGTTAATGCGATTAAAATTGTTTATTATGTAATTTTGGAATGTGTCAATAATGTATAGATACATATACATTGTTTGATGATAAATGTTTAGTAATATGTGGAGATGGATTAGTTACAAATGGAATAGAGGAATGTGATGATAAAAATGAAATTCCTTATGATGGATGTTTTTAGTGTATTTACTAATGTTCTGAATAGTGTAGTATTTGTGAATAAGGAGTTTGTAAAGATATTTGTAAAAATGGTATGCCTAAAATTGATGGTTAATGCTAATCATTTTGTGGTAATTAGATTATTGAAGAAAATGAATAATGTGATGATAACAATTCTATTCAATATGATGGTTGTTATTTATGTTAATTTTCATGTCCTTTGTATTGTTCTAATTGTGATGAAGGAAAATGTTATGAATGTAATTAAAATTATCATTATGATTAATCCTCATTATCTTGTTATTCTATATGCGGTGATGGCATTTTAACATCTGAAACTGAATAATGTGATGATAATAATATTTTCTCAGGGGATGGATGCTCAAGTACATGCTAAGTAGAATAAGATTGGATATGCATTTATCATGAAGATTGTATTTACTAAAAATATCCAGAATTACAGATTAATTATTTATTCTAAAAAAATTAATACCAATATGTATAAATTGAATTTACTTAATAACTCAAAAGAGCTTCTGATATTGTAGTTGATTATTCAAGCTTTATTAAAGCTACTATCCTATAAATGGACGAAACTAAATATAAAATTTAAATCATACCTGTGTCTAATGCATCTCAAACACTTTCATGGGTAATCTATGCATTCGAAATTTATATTGATTAAGATTTAAGTGAACCACCTTATCTTAATATCTAATTATTAGAAACTTTATTTAATCAATATGATATCAAATTGAAAAATCTAAATTCTTTTATTTAAATTAAAATACCTAATTATTTAAGTTAAGAGGATATTCAAATTTCTTAAAATTTATTAGAATATAGTGAAAAAACTGTTTATTCTTTAGGAGCTCTTTCTGGAATTATGCTTTTGTGTGGTAATGGATTGGCTTTTTGGGTAGCTTTGGAGATTCTCTAAGAATAATCTTATTTCAAATATCTTAATATAATCTATCCACAAAATTTAATGATATATTTTGAATAATCAGGAATAATTTCATTAAGACCTTTATATTAGTACTTTGATTACGAACAGTTACCATCTATTTATAAATTTAGATATTTTGAATCATAAGAAAAATTTTAATTTTATCAAGTCAATGCTAATATAGTAGATAATATTAGAAGTGTTGTTTTTAGTATTTTCATCTTGATACTATTATATCATATGTCAGATTAGGTGTAAAAATGCTTCACAATACTTGAAAAGACAAGATATTGTGACAATAATATATTTATTTTAAAATTGTTCAAGAATTTAAAATTTAGAGCATTCAAAAATAAATATTTTATCAGAAGATTTGGGTTAAATAAATTTTTTGTTGTAAATAGTTGGGATATCTTTTTTATGGTATTTTTATAATTAAGTGTTTAATAATTCCATAAATTTATGATCAATTATATTATTGCCTTTATAACGCTGTTCGTTAGCTTACTTTATATTACTTCATTTTTCACTGCAAAATTTCCATTTTAAAGTTCTGAATAATATTTGAAATAAAGACTATAACTATTCTTATTTTTTAAAAAACTTTTCTTTATGTATTCCTTAGTGATGTTTTAAAGCAATTATATCTAACAGTTCATTTTGATATGTTTAGTAAATTCATTTTACTTAGTATCATGGATTTATTTAAAAAGTTTAATCAATATTTATGAATATTATTAAACTTTAATATTAGAAGGAACCCTTTTAATTTTTATTCTGACAACACCAATTTACTGGGAATTAGATATATACAAACTTTCCTATAACACAAAATTAATTTTTGGATGGTTCCATATTGTAATTTTTTCATTTGTTATTGTATTTTTCTTAATAGTAGATTCCATACTTACCTTTTAAAAAATACTTACTTTAATAAATAAATTTTTATAGGCATAAAATAATTAAGAGATGGAAAAAATAGAGAAGTAAAATTCTTAAATGTAAAATAGACCAATCAAATTTATTGTTTGTACTCAAACTTAAATAAAATGAGTTATAGTATTATATTTAAAAAAATAAAGTTTGTGCTTTTTATGTTTTAAAATTGAGATATATAAATTAAAATAGAAGTAATATTCTGTAGATTTTTAGGATATTATTTTTTAGATATTTTTTTTTACATTCTATGAAATAGATTCATTGAAGTATTTAAGTAAACTTCTTTTCTTAGCTTATGTATAAGATAAGTATAAGTGTATGAATAATTTAAGTTAATTTACAAAAAATAGTAAGGTAATTAAAAAAGCATTTGAATAATTTATTCTTTTATGTGATATTGATGATTCAGAAAAAATGAAAATAAATTAATACAATGAGTGATCCAACTGAATCATAGTAGAAATAAAATAATGATGTAATATATTGCAAACATCACCCTGAAGAATAAGTAACAAGAGTATGCAATAATCCAGAATGTAATAAAGATGGGTTCATTTGTTCTAAGTGTGTACATGAAGGGGCACATGAAGGTCATCCATCATTTGGATATGCTAAATTGAAGGCAGCTCTAATTAAATTTGTTAGTACGAATATTATTTTGAATATTAGATTCATCAAGAACTTAATAAGATTTAACTAAAGAAGGATAATTGAGTTATGCTAGAATGTAGAACTATTTAGAAGAGACTTCCTAAAGTATATACAAATAAGCCTAGAAATTAAATAAACTCAGTTAATTTATGGAGAACCTTAATGAAACGTTATTAAGTTTATAAGAGATAGGTGAAGAAGTAGATATTGCTTATACAATACTTTATAATATGGATAAGAAAGAAACAGGAGTAGATGTTACTACTCTTAATGATTACTTAAATTAATTCAGATTATTGATGGATATCAATTTAGATTCATAAAATCATGAAGTTTCTATTAAACCTTCAAGCATATCTTAATTAAGAATTAAGAATATATTAGATAAGAAAGCTGATTTCACATCTTTATTAAGAAAAACAGTAGAAGAACATGAATAGCATTTCTAAAAGTTCTTAAAAGAAATGGGAGATTTACTTAAAGAAAATAAGTAGTTCTTGGTACCAAAAGCTAATGAAACAGAAGAGAATAGAAATGCTGAATTTGGAAAAAGAGCTCTTTATAATTCTTATTATAAATAAGATACTGAAAAAACAGAGAAAAATAAAAAGAAAATTAAAGGATAAGTAAAAGGTAAAGTGAAACACGAAGATGATGAAGAAATGAGTATAGGTAGAGAATATTAAATAGGAGCTGTGGAAAAATGTGGTATTCCAAAATTAGATCAAGGATAACCACCTTAAGGAATCAAAAAGTAAATGTTTAAATTGTGTAATTATTTAATCTTTTATAATACTTTGATGTGTGATTCAATATTACCAGAACCTATTTTAAGAGGAGTACCTTTGAAGAAAATGTAATAAGGAGAATTGAAATTTCCTATTAGATGTGCTTTCTGTAGATTATTAAAAATTAGATCTTTTGTATAATTCTATTTCAGATTTGATTTAGTATCTAGATTTGGAAAGCTTTGTTTATTTAAAGATAAAGAAGGTCGAGAAATATGTTCTCATGAAATGTGTCTACTATGGTCTAATAGAGTTTAAGTTGATTACAATACTATGTTAGTTGATATTGCTACATTAATTTAAGCAGTCTAATTTGCATAAGCTTAAATGTGTAGATATTGTGGATCTATTGGAGCATCATTAAAATGTAATAAAGCAGAATGTCATGTTCATTATCATTTTAATTGTCTTAAATAAGTTAGATTGATGGGTTTACAATTAGATCATGAATAAAAATTCAGATTCTTTTGTGAAGATCATGTTAGACACAATTACTAAGGATAATCTGATTGGTTTATCACCAGAATTAGAATGAAACATATTATTTAATAAGGAGGATAACCTGCATTTACCAAGAAGAACCCATAAATAGATTGGTCTACCAGAGATTCAGGACTTAACGGTGATAGCGATATGGAAGAATAATAATTTAATAAAAAACATAGATATTGAAAATTATATATGCATATTATATAAATAAAATATATTATTCTTATTCTATTTAATCTTAAAATTGGGATTCATTTAATCCTTATAAAAATATTTAAATTATATTCTCATTATTTTGTTTAATCTTAGCATTTAAACCAAATTATTAATCAAATATTAATACTATAAAGTTGAAAATTCATAAAATAATCTAAATATTATTATTAATTGAACAATATAATGAATTTATTTATTAGATTTAGTAATTTTCAAGATGGAACAGAACTAAGTTTCGAAAAAAATTTAATTATTTTTTTTAATTTTATTTTTCTATAATCGCCATATAAAATGTATATCATGATCAAGTTAATTCTAAACAATATATATTTTATTAATAAATTTATCAATTCAAACGATATCCTAAATAAATTATTTATTAATAGTTGAACCTATAATAAAGATATAAAATTTAATCACTTTTTTTCGCTAATTTATATTAAAAGACAATTTTTAATCTCTTACATTATTTATTGATTTTGCTTTATTCATTCAGATCTATAATAAAAATTAGGTTTAAGTTAATTTTTTGAATGAAACAATCAATTTAATTATGAAGGAATTTTAGAATGAAAAAATATGATAATAGAATTAGAATATTTCCTTTTTTCATTTGAATAAGACCATTAAGAAGAAATTCTAAACTTCTTTTACTTAAGATTAGTTTTTAAATAGATTAATTTTTTTATTAAAAATAAATTATTTTTCAAATATACCATAAATAAAGTAAATTTAGAAACTTTTAAATGTAGTAGATGATAAATAATAAGAAAATTAGAGTTAAAACCCCATATAGAGATTCTTAATTTAATATTGATCTTATTATTAATATCTCAATTAAATTTGCACTTTGAAAAATCCATTTCTGGGTGAGCCTTCATAAATTCTGCCATTTTATTCTTCTTTTCTAATTCTTCACTTGTAGGTAAACCCATTTATTTTTGTCTCATATCAAACATCATTTTTTCAACAGTTCCTCTGGTGTCTCCATCCAAATCTGATAATTAAGATGGTTCTGGACTAATCTTTTATGTATTGATTTCAAGATCACCTAATTTTAGAATTAAAAAATACCTTTAATAACACATGACCACCAATTCAATTAACCTGAATATTTTGTAATAGAAATATGAATATATTTTCCTTTATAATCTTATATTTCTCCATCAGTTAATAACCAAGTTGATTCATCTGACTGAATCTTTTCAAACAATTATCCATTTATTATATGAGGTTATCCTATAGAATTATTAAAATAAATAATATACCTTTAATTCCAACTTATAAAGAACTGGCTTCAATTTTAACATTTAATTATTTGCTTGTCAGAGTAGAAGGTATAGGAATATATACTTAAACTTCTTCTAATGTTTAGGTCCAAATATATCTTTCTGTTCTACCTCCATTTCCAACAGGTGGTTTCTCATTATCATCTTTTTTGTCTCCTTCTTTTTTTTCTCCATCTTTTGCATCTCCTTCCCCTTCTTTCTTTTCAGGTTCCTTTGGTTTTTATTCAGGTACTTTCAAAACTGGTTAGTATATAGGTACTGATGGATCTAATTTTTCTTATTATTATTATTATTATTATTATTATTATTGTTATTATTATTATTATTATTATTGTTCTTATCTTTATTATTCTAATTTTTCTTGTTATTATTTTAACAATTATTGTTGTTATAGTTGTTCTGCTTCTTTCTTAGCCTTTTCAGCAGCTTCTTTTTCTTTTTTTCTTTACTCTTCTCTTTATTTTCTTTACTCTTCTTTCTTATCCTTATCTAGTTTTTCAGATTAAAATTTAACGAAGTTTTTAGCACAGGATTCTGTAATTACTTTTTCTGCTGCTTTTTAATCTTAAAAGAAATCTGTGTGACGTCTTTTATCATTAGAATATTAATTACCTTAAAAATCCAAATGCAGCATCAAAGAATACATTAATATCTTTTGTTTACTACATTATTGTCATAAATAGACCATCATACTTATTTTCATCAGTCATTTTGGAAATGGATTATTTTTATTGAAAATATTTTAAAAAATAAAAGGTAAGTCTAAAAAGTTCTAGAACTCTCTATTAATTATTTTTACAATAATAATTGATTCTTTAAGAAATTTTATTCTTTAGATTAAAAATTTATTGAGAATGATACAAGATGATATTTTAATACCATTATAATTTAAGATTTAGATTCTCAATCCAATATATTTTAAGCCCTCCTTGAATTTTATTAAAAATTTTTATAACTCCTTAGATTAAAATAAACAAATTATATATAATTGATGAAAATACTCATAATAATTTTCCTCTATCTAAAAAGGATTTTCCTTTAATACAGATTTTTTAATATTCAGAAGATTTACCAGTAAATAATCTTGACATTAAAACTATATTTAATATTCGTACAAACATATTTCCCATTATGATAATTTTATAAGATTTGTAGGGATCAACTAATTTAGAAATAAATAGAAAAAAAGGAAAAGCAAGAAAAAATAACATTCCATAAATTTTCAATTGACAATAAAAGTTTTCAATAGAATCTCCTTTCTTTTTTCTCTAATTAGTTGAATAATAAAAGTAGAAAGCTAGAGATAAATAGATTAAACTAATAGTGTAACCTACCCATCCTTCATAAATATGATAATCTGTTTAACTACTCACCAATCTCCCCAATCCAACAATTAATGCTTAAGCAAAAGCTATAAAAAATGCTAATGGTCCATAAATATCCCAATCTTCCATATCTAAAAATTCTATTGACCAACCCCATGCTAACAATATTAATAAAATCATTAGTAAATAATTATCAATAACTTATATAATTTCTGAAATAGTTGAAAATGCCCCTATTCCCTTACCATTTAGATTATAAACTATTAAATGTATAAAATTTAGTAAATTTTGTATTGCTTCTAAACCAATTACAACTAGAACAAATAAATAAGCATAATCCCATTCTCCATATTTTTTTAATTCTGATTTAAATATACTGTAATTATATATAAATCCTATTATTGTAAATATTGTTAAGACAAATACTACACTTAAAAGTCCTTCCTCTTCCAAAGAGAATTCTTGTCCTCCTTCATCATAAAACCAAACTGTGATTTCTAATTTTGTGTTTTTATTATTGAGCTTTATAATTTTATCGATAGTATGTTAACAATTATTTAAAACAGCAAGCCAAACATTATGATATCTTCCAAAACCCACTGATCCTTCTAGAGATGAAATTTTTTCATCTTAACTTGCTTCTATCTATTGATGCACAATAAGATTCGCTTCATCTGATCTACTGCATTCATCTTTTTATAATGCCTACTACCAACGGTCTTATTGAAAAAAATCTATTTCAATATTAAATTATTTGTTTTCGTAATCTTTTGGGGGTTTTATGATGCGAGATCTAGAATAAAAGAATTAAATTTACAATATTTTATAATTAACTATTCTTCTGCTGCCAAATTTATTTAATGGTATATATTATTGTTTTTAAAGCTATCTCATGGTAAAAGTTTAGGTTATCGATTTAGCTTCTGTTAGTCCAAGAATAATAATTAAAAATATAAACATTTTTAATTAAATTAATTCTCTCCAAAATAATAAATAATTAAATCGAAATATTAAAGCTCAATTTTTTTTGGAATTTGATTTAAAATATTTATTATTTATATCTTAATTCATTCTACATTTGCCTATACAACTTTTAAATCAACAGTTTAAAATACAAAGATATAATTAAGTCACTATCATATGTTATTTTCATTGTATTCGATCTCTTTTATCATCTAATATAATTAATTTATTTTTTTTTCTCTTTTAATTATCGACAAGTTTTATTTTATTTAAGTTTAAACCTTATAATTTAAATAATTATTATGAAATTTTAATAAGCAACCATTAAGTATTTAGATGAGGAAAAATAAATTAATTTACCTGAAGAAATCTCAGAATTAATACTGATTATTGAGAAAGAATTTCAAGTTTAGAATTTTGAAATTGAGTAGACATTATTAATATTTTAAGTAAGAATACCACTGGATGATTTATCGACCATTTTTTTTTTAATGAATGAATCCCATAAAAATGAATATGAATTTTTGCTTAAAACAAAAAAAATCATTACTAAAAAATTGAATATTATTAAAATTCAACCAGAGAGTAGACAAACAATATATTATGATACATTTATAAAAGAAAAATCAATTGAATGTTGTAATTAATTAAATTGTTCATTGTGTAATGGATAAGGTTATATATCTCTAAGAGATGAGGATAAGTACAAGATTGATAAAATTATCAAAAATAACCTTGAGAAAAAATTTGAGATATTGAAAAAAAAGTAATTAAAGAAATATTTTTAGATTTCAATAGAATAATATATAAAATTTGGAATCAATATTTGATTTTCTTAAATACCATTAAATGGTTTATTAAAACTCAAATAAAAATTTATTGGATTAAAAAGTGTTAAACTACCAGAAATAAACTTCTATTTCAACTAAATTTAATTTATAAATTAAAAAAGAGTTTCAAATGAAGCTTCTTTCTGACTAAAGAGTTTCACAAAAACTAGATCAAGATAATAATATCATTATACATTATTAAAATAATGGAAAATATGATTGGCCTGATTAAGTTTACTTTTTTGCCTTAGACGGACCTATTTATATAAAATAAAAAGTAAAATCCTTAAAATAGAAGGAAGTAGTATATCAAAAAATAAGTATTCCAGCTACTTCTCTTAATTAAGGATAATATGTAATAAATTGTATTCTTGGATATCATGTATCTCGAGATATGAGTTATTTTGGAGAAATAATATCGATAAATTTAAATGTTATTTCTTAAAATGAATCAATTTAAGTGGTCATATCTGGATTTAATGAAGAATTAAATTAAGAAAGTTAAGATGAATAAAGTTTTGAGTGATTTCTTATTACACTTTTTGATTTTACATTATTATTATTTTGTTTAAATTAAATTAAAAGTTTATATTCATAAATGTCTCCATATCCGATTAAACTTTATCATAGATGGGGAAATTTTCTTTTATGGGGAATATTAGTTGATATAGGAATAATTTATGCTTCATGCAATAAATGTTAAAGAAGAACAAATATACATGGTAATATAATGACATTTGTAGTCATAAATAGTTTCTTAGCTTCATTGGCTTATTGTTATTTGAAGCCATATAATTATTAATATGATAATTATTCTAAATTGAATGAATATAAATAATTTCATCTAGTTATCGGAACTGCTATGATGTTGATGATGGTGGCATTAGCATTATTTGGATATTTTGTTAAATATTAATTAGGAAATTCAGAAGGAAATAAAAATATAATTTATTATAAAAAAATACATTCTACTCTTGGATAAATAACGTATTTGATTGGAAAAGTAGAATCATTTATTGGAATGTTTATGTCATATAGAACCCAAGAATGGTTTATTTTTATTTGGGTTACATATATTGCTGTAATAATTTGTAGAGTGACTTTAGAATGGATAATTCCAAGTTTTAAATCACCAAAAATTGAAACCATTAAGGAAGATGAATAAAAATTAATCACTTATGATATATTGTCTGAAAATTTAGTAAATAAATAATGGTTTATATTTAAAAACTAAGTTTATTGCTTTGATCAAAATTATATTCATCCAGGAGGATAAATCATATGGAAACATATTAAATATATAGAAATAGGATAATATTTTTATGGAATTAGTTAAATTCCAGGAACAAATATTCTACATTAACATTCAAAATACGCTTAAGAATAATTTATAGGGAATTATTACGGAACTCTATGCAATTAAGTTGGTTTTCCAATGAAAGACAATTCAAGATGGGCATTAATAAATTAAATCAAAATAACAGAAACAGTTAGTAGCTTTCAATTCTAACATCCTGAAATAGAATTTGAAATCAATCTAAATAAAATAACCCCAAATCATTTTGTTTTTAAAAGTATAACTAACAAAAAGATTCCAATTCGTCTTTACACTTATGTATAATGTATGTAAAAACCAGCACTTGAATACATGTAAAGTTTGAGTGATTTATAAGAGAAAAAGGAAAATGTTAGATTTACAAATAATTTTAAATCTACTTCCCTTTCATTTTTTATAAAATACTATGAAACCCCAAATGGATTCAGCAAATATATCACCAAATAAAATCCTGAAATAATAGATCTATAGGGCCCTTATCAAACAGTTTTTAAAGATTATTTAAAAGAAGGTCAAATTATTTTGATCTGTGGTGGAACAGGTATATTGCCTTTTTTGGATTTACTTAATTATCATCTATTAATGTGCTATAATGAATTATTTGAGCATCCGAATCTATTGAAAGTTCCTAGTCTGAATAGGTATATCACTTTATTCTATTCAGTTACTGCTGAAGAAGAATTGCTTGGAGATTCCATATTCTTAAAATTAAGAGAATTGTAAAATCATTTAAAGAAATAAAATTTTTCTTTGATTCTAAGATGTAGAAAATAAATTGAAAGATGTGAAACCACTAAGAAGAGGTTCACTCGAGATTTCATTGAAAATTATTTCAAATTCGAAATTAAGTAAATATTCGTTTGTGGTCCTTAAGTTTTAAGGAATAGCATAAATAAAGAGTTTAGAGATATGGAGAATGAAATTATTTATATATGAAAATCATGAATCATAAAAAAATCTATCTATCAAATACACTTTTATTATATCAGATCTTTGTACTTTTTTAGTCCTGGTTAATTTTCATCCATAATCAATCTAAATAGATTGCTTTCACTTAATTTTATTCCTTAATCAAGTTTATCAACATAAGCTGAATTGATCTCATCAATTGTTTTATTTGTTAATAATTAATTGAGAGGTCTTTTCTCTTTGTTCATTTTATTGGCTAATCTAGCGATAATTTTTTAAAATCTTAAATATTTGCTTCTTAGATATGCATTTTATATTTCAATCATATCTTGAGTCATTTTGGCATGTTACTTTTCCCTAGCTAAAGTTGTCTTTAATGTTTATGGATTGTAGTTCATTTCCATAATATAAATTTATAAATCATCGGTTAGTATAAAATCAGCAGCAAAAAATTCAGCTAATCTACTATCTCTATTGAAATTTGATTATGCTGATCTGATTGCATGAATAATCATTCTATCAATAGTTGGATATAAAAAATTTTAAAGCCATTTTGTATCTTTGATTTTTCCTAATTTTATTAGAAGATCTTAAAGATAGTCTAATTTCCAATCTATATATAATTCAGATTCATCAGAATTGTCATCATTCATAAATAAATCTGATCCTTTCTATTGTAAAGTACTTTAAACAATTGCAGTATTACACACATGTGCTTCTTTATCCAAAGAGAATTTATTAAAAGGAGCAATGCATCTTCTAATTAAAGTTTTATCATATGCATAAGCAATAATTGGATTGGTTGATGCAAGAACCCAATAAACTCTAAATTCTATCTTGTGATCATTAAATAACAGAGGATTTCCTATATATTTTTAAGCAACAAGCAAAGATTTATCTATTCCACATCTTTTACCACGTTTATAAGTATTTTATAAAATTGAAGTTTCATCTGGAAATAGAACCTTTATTCCTCTTCCTCTATGAACTTCTAAACCAACTTTTGTTATAAATTAAGGGCCATCTCTCTTAATCAAGTTCTTATATTCCTTTGAATTTAGATAAGTAAAAAATTCTTAACAATCTTACTTATTAAAAAGTCTGTAAGTTTTAGGAATAAATGTTGCGTTATTTATACAATCTTAATCTAATCCTCTCTTTCTGATATCATCTAAATATTAATATTAATTATTCATTAGATTATTTTTATGAGAAAGCACATGTCTAGAAGTTAAGTGATTGTATTTTTAGAATAAACATAATGATTCTATTGAATTATTTGATTTGTTTACCTGAACCTACTTAAAATTTATGAACCAATTAATCATAATAAGTGAAAGGTAAAGTTAATTGTACAGGTAACACATGTCTTGGAAAAAATATCAAATTTGATATTATGCTATCATTTTAAGTATTTATTTATTTGTATATCATTTATGGAATGCAATCATAATAAGAAGATCTTAATGTCTCTTTTATAACTCCTCTTGTTTCTCTAAAAGTATATGTATCTTTCATCACAATATCAGGATGATAAAATTTGTATAAATCTGATCTTTAGCAATAATCTGCTTCTGGTTTAACCAAAATAGAATTATACTATTAAATATAATCAATTTTAGATTTTTACTTATGATTTGATTATTGTTGGACCAAAATATGTTTAAGTTAAGTATTTGTTCAAATAATTTAAGATTTGATCAACCTCTTACTTATTTTTATACACAAGTGATGTCCTGATGAAGTTGTATGTAAGTAATAAAATTAATATGGAAACAATGAAGACGATCACTTTTCCAAACATTTTAATAATAATTATATTCAAATTCAGAGAAGTTAAATAAAAATTTCAAATTTTGACTCCATTACCATTATGTCTTATAAAAAAAGGTTTCTTTTTTATTTTGAGGCATTTAAGTTCGAATTATATTTATTAACTATCCAAATTCTTATTATTTCATCATATGAACCTGCTGCAGCTAAAAAATTTCCATTAAAGCTAAATGATAGTGTTTTATCAGAATCTAAACAGTTTTCAAACTACTGCTTTAGTTATCCATCCATCCATCAATAAACAAATTCTCCCAATTTTATCAAGAAATGCTTTTGTTAGAAATTCTTATAATTTAAATAATATAGAACAAATAATACTCTTTGTATGTTTAAATTACAAATCAAAATCATTTAAATCTTTTCAATAAATCTTTTAGTAATTTGATCTTGTTATATGTTGACAAAGTTTTTACTTATCTTAATTTTCTCCAATAATTGTTTCCTAAGAATTGATTTCAAGGTTGAATATCAATTGATATCATTTATATTTATTTAATAAGTTTTCATTTATATTTTTCTTCTATCAATGCTTTAATAATTCATATTATAAATCATCTAATTTTTTAAAAATTTGATCATGTTTTACATAATGCATACAATCATAAATTAATTTAATTAATATTATTATGAATATTTTTTCATTATTGAGGTTATTCCACTATATAATCATCATCAATTTCATCAGCTGGATTTTCTGGTATTTCTGGCATAGGATGTTCACTATCAAAATTAGCATCCCATTCTTCTTGATTAAATTCTTCTAATTCTTCAGGAGATAACTTAATTAAATAGATAATCTACTTATTCTTTATGTTCTTTTAAAGCAGTTTCTTTAAGCTCATTCAATTTAGTAACTTCTTCCTTTAATTATTCAATTTATTTTCTTTTATTAGCAATAATATCTTTTCTTATTTCAATATCTAATTTTCTTAATTTACAAGTCAATTATAAAAATTTAAGCATTCTTCCCAAAATTAAATTGTAAGCATCTACTTATTCTTATTCAATTTTTTCAATTCTCTTCTATACTCTATCAACATAACACCATTTATATTATGGTTCTGGTTTAGGTCCTCTATGATTGTAAGACACAATCTATTAAATAAGATTTTCATCAAGAACTAATTTTCTGATATTTAATCTATTATTATCTGGTTAATTAATATCAGCTTTGTTTGCTCCTATCAAATAAAGTCCTGATTAAATAATAGAATTGAATTTTATTATTCTACAATTATTGAGATTCAAAAGTGGTTAAATAAATTCTCTGTCACTTAACTTTTCTCTTAATCTTTCTAACTTCAAACAATCAACTTCATATTAAAATAGTTTTTCATTTTCTTTGAATTCTGCTAACTTTTCTTAATGACTTTCAACATATTATTCTTCCTCTAATGTCCAATTTTCCAATATTTCTTTATATGGAGCACCTAATTAGGTTTAATAATGTAATTGTAATTCAACATCAGCTTTCATTGATTATATTTCTTATAATTCCCATTATTTAATTAGCATATTAACTAAATCAAAAATCTCTTATCTATGATTTTCTGGAATTTCTCTATCCTATCCCAATGTGTCAATACAAAAAACATACTCTTTTTTTTATTAAGCAAAAGATGGTTCCAAAAGAGGTTCTAAACCTGCCAAATATGCTTATTTTTCCTATTCTATTACAGCAGGATCTTCAGATTCAAGTCTCTCTTCAAATTCTGCTTCTTTTGCTGATCTTTCTTTATCTTAGTTTTCTTTTAATATTAAATATTGAGATCTTTATTCAATTCCTTAATCAAATGATTATTCATATAAACAACTTTAATAAACTAAAGGTATAGCATAATATGCTCCTAATTTCGGCCATTTATGATATACAATTCTAGGTTCTTTAACAACATTTGATATATAAATTCCATTAGTTTAAATTACTTCTCCATTTTCATCTGGTTATGGTTCTTTTAATGCATCATATGTAACTCCCGTTTCTGGAAGTAAATTTTAACCAATTAAGAATTTTGAATTTTAATCAGTGTATATGTAAGTCAAAAGCTTTGTTCCCTCTTAATTAATATGAGCATTTTCATCATCCTCTAAATTTAAATCAATCTCTTTTCTTGGAAAATCAAGTTCACATACATATGAGTTTACTCTCTTTCATTACATACTATAATTACAAATCTCTTTGCAACATAATCACAAAATACATCCCCTAAGAATTCATCATGATATTTTGCCTATTTAATTTATTCTAAAAATTATTCATGTTTCTCCTTTTACAAATTCTCAAGTCTTTCGCTCTCCTCATTTAGAAATGCTAATTATTAAGTTAAAACTTTGAATTCCTTTATCTTTGTTTCTTTAACTTATTACTAATTATTATCAAATTTTATTCAATACTCTTTCTTCTCTTGTCTTTTATTTTTCAAGCAATTATGAATATGTTAGAAGCCATTTAGCAAGATAATCTATAGGAAATTATGGCTTTTCTAAATACAGAACTGCTAAACCTTTGGCAACAATACCACCTACTTCATCTTATGTTAGATAATCCATATCAGTTATATAAAAACAAATAATTAGTTTTAACAAATTAATCTCTTTATATTTTATCTTAAGACGAAAACATTTCTAATGTTTTCTCCTCTAGGTCATGGATACTCTAGCATTCTAATTGATCTACGATTTCTGAAGCAAAACGAAATAATAACTAAGAATTTTCTTTTCTTTAATCTTTAGGACAAAGAAATTTTGGAAATGGATATGGCTTTTATTTCTCTTATTTTAAACTTCTTCTAACAACCTCTGTTCTTATTTACAATTTTTCTATTAATCTACTCTATTTTACATGCCATGATCTTTCTCTATTGAAAATAGCATCTTCAATTTTTAGTTATTCAAGCAAACCTTTTCTCTTAATTTCTGTGATATTTGATGATTTTTTAGAATTAGCTTTTTCTAAGCTTTCCTCCAATTTTCTTAATCTTTCCTTATCTTATAATTTTCTATCCTCAACACTTTTCTAATATCGAGCTAATGTTTCATTTAATCTTGTTTTTCTTGGAACAATTTATTAAGCTTATTTAAAAAGTTCCAACCTTTATAATTTAGCATCATAACTCATTTTGCGTTTTTCATATTTATCATGCATCATTTTAGATAACTAAGCTCTATTTCTTTAATTTTATTCCATTCGAGATGTTTCTAGTAATTCTTTTTGATATGCTCTAAATTCTCTTTCACTACTTTTCTTTTATCTACGGGACTCAATTAACTATTCTTTTTAAGAATATAATAACAACTATTGTTCCCTTTGTTCTTATTGTATCTTTTTCACTTTAAGCAATCTGTCATTTATTTTCAAACTCTGTCCATCATCTATTTTTTCATCTTAGACAAAGGTTTTAGGAGCTTGAGAGCTTTCAACTTATTTCAAGTTTAATAATTCATTGTATTCGATTAATAATCTTTATCTTCTTTTTTCATGTTACTTTGTTATTGACTCTATGTAAAATTAAGCATCATTCTCATATTCGACAGGAACTTTGATTTTATTAAGGGGTTGCAAATCGAATTCGGTGATCCCCATTTTTTTTAATATTTGTTAATTCATTAAAAATATTGGGGATATTTTAATGTCAATTACAAAATCAGAAAAAAGAATATTTACTCTATTTAAATGTTGTTCTAATTTGATAAATTATAGTAAAAGGAAAAGAAAACATAATTTCACATATAAAATAAAATATGAATATTATGTATTTAATATCAAAATAATCTCTATTTTGCTTCATCCCCATCTCCAACAAGCCCTTTTTCTTGAGCAAATTTATAATGTAAATCTACAACATCTATTCCATCATGAACTTTAGTCCATCCATTTTAATGAATGTGATAAACTATATAACTTTAGAATAAATACCTCTAACTACACCTCCAGATGCTGTATCTCTATGAGTAGCATGATATATGGCTCTAATCGCTAATTCAACAGCTTCATTTACTGATAAATCAAATCTATAATGATTATCCAATACACCATAGGCATATGTACTACCACTTCCTACAGAAAAGATATCTCCCTTTAATCTCATTCCATCATTATCAATGTAATATAAATGTTATCCACTTAAATCAGTTCCTGCAATCATACATCCCATTGAGAGACCTGAATTCCTATAACCAATCAAAATTCCTTATAAAAATTTAGATGCTGCAGCAACACTTAATTTACTACCATTTTTCAATTCATATGTTCTACAATGATTAGCTAAATAAGCTAGCCAATATTGACAATCAGCTGCACCACCAGCCATAGTACCTTAAAGAATCTCAAAAATAAATACCCAATAGATATTCATTAATTTCAATGACCTTTCTAACTTATTCACTGCTCAAAAAACTTCCCATACTGGCTCTTGAATCTACAGCCAACAGAATTCCCTCTTTAAATACAAATCCTAAAGTAGTTGTTCCATGTTTGAAATTATTTAATTTATTTCCACCATTTATTTAAGTTGGACCATTCAAAGTTCTATATATCACTTAAGGTGCAGAAGGTAAAGCTAAAGTATTTATTTCATCTTTGTCTTCTTTTTAATAAGTATGAGCTAAGCCAAATGTAGATGGATCGAAATCAATCATATAATATTTAATTTAATCACATTCCTTATCTAAATATTTATTATATAATTATATTTTTCAGTAATTTTATGTTTTAAGAAGTTAGAACTAAACCTATTAAAGGTTCAACTAATACACGATTCACTAAATGTATTTCCATTTATAAATTGACAGATTTAATTTTAAATTATTTATACTAAATAATATGAAAAGCAACCATCATAGAAGAACAAAATCAAGTGGCAACTACTTTCCCATATAAACTGAATTTCTAGTTTAAGATGATGATAATGATACAAATGAAACAAAAGAAATAATAAAAAAGATATAACAAGAACCAATTCTACATCATTAGATAGTTGAAAAACTAGATGATTAAAATTATGGGTTATTCAATGCTATGTTTAATTTTGGTTAGATGAAATTTAAACCAAAATAATCACTAGATCTTAGTACTATTACAGAATGCAGCTGTATTACTTGAATTTATACTGTTAGCTACACCTTCCACTAAAGATGCTAAACCCAAACACAGAAAATGTGGTAGTCAATAATAATAAGCAAATAAACAACCAATTAGGCATACACATAGTCAGAGTCTCTAAATATAGAGACTTGAGAAAGAATTAGAATAAATGAAAGTATAACAGGCAGAGATTAAAAATGTAAACATGATGTTAATTATTGAAATTCACAAATCCCGATAAGAGCTACAGATTTCTTAATAAGTATTATTTAATAATCAATATCTTAGAAAAATGAACTCATTCTTTAAAGAATCAAAAAATTAGAAAAAATGCTTAGAGATGACTAAAAATTATCATCCACCACCAATGATAGTCTAGAATTTTCCTGAAAATATACTTATTAATTACAATAATCATTTTTATCGTATTTTGATTCATTAAAAAACAATTATTTCTACTTTAATTTAGATTTAATAACATTATCAGTTTATTAAATGTCACTTAAATGTCACTTTATTTCACAGATTAGATAATTTACTAAATCATATAAACACAGAAAATTATCAAATTTCATCATCAGCTATTAATACACTTATAGATTGAAATCATCATAAATTAGAATAATAAAAAAAATTAAGGGTTTAGCTAATTTTTTATAATAAATAAATAATGCCAAATGTTATCAAAAAATATCAGGTTCTATTAAAACTGTTCAGTTTTGGATTGTTTACTCAAAAAGTACAAAAATTGATTTTGATTATAATATGATTTTTCTTATTATATAAAATATAAAAATAATAATTATGAAAAAATAAGTCTTTAAGTTTTATAAATCGATCCATTTGTAATAAAGAATCATTATTTTGAATTTAGAAGTTTTAAAAGAGTTTAGCAATTAGACAATAACTCAAAAGAGTCTTGCAATCCTGAAGATTAATGGTATTTGTTAAATAGATTTATCTTAATAACTATTTGAAGCTAGAAAAATATTGATTGAAAATGACAAAGAATTACAATTTAAAGGTATGATTACTGAAGAATGAGTTCTTTAAAGTATATTTAGAAACATAGAAAGAAAGCTTAAATGAATTTGGAATTAGAATTTCATTAATTTTGAAATATTTTATTAATACTTCATTATTATTCAGCAGCTCTTCTTTCAGCTAATCTTTCTAATTCTTAGACCAAAACTAATTCTTATCTTCTTCCTGCAGTGACTGCTTCATATTCAACATCGAAACTGTGGCATAAATCAGCGGCATCATCCCATAAGGTTTAGTTTCTTTATTTCTTGTTTGTGGCAGCTTAAGCAACGGCAGTTTAGACTGAGATAACTCCTTATAAGTTTTCAGCTTTGGTTGTTAATCTTCCTTTTGAGGCATCAAGTCTGGATTATGAAGCAAGATATAAATCTTTTTATTAAGTGAAAAGAGCCAAAGCATTGGTATTTTCAGCTGTGTATGAGGACCATGCTTCTTCAACGACGGTTCTCAAGGTTTATAATAATTGAGCAAGTCTTTCAGCAGCACCTGCAGCATCATCTTCTTATGTGATTTAAGCTAAAGCAGCTAATGGGGTCATGAAAGCTTTGTTCATNAAAAACAATTATTTCTACTTTAATTTAGATTTAATAACATTATCAGTTTATTAAATGTCACTTAAATGTCACTTTATTTCACAGATTAGATAATTTACTAAATCATATAAACACAGAAAATTATCAAATTTCATCATCAGCTATTAATACACTTATAGATTGAAATCATCATAAATTAGAATAATAAAAAAAATTAAGGGTTTAGCTAATTTTTTATAATAAATAAATAATGCCAAATGTTATCAAAAAATATCAGGTTCTATTAAAACTGTTCAGTTTTGGATTGTTTACTCAAAAAGTACAAAAATTGATTTTGATTATAATATGATTTTTCTTATTATATAAAATATAAAAATAATAATTATGAAAAAATAAGTCTTTAAGTTTTATAAATCGATCCATTTGTAATAAAGAATCATTATTTTGAATTTAGAAGTTTTAAAAGAGTTTAGCAATTAGACAATAACTCAAAAGAGTCTTGCAATCCTGAAGATTAATGGTATTTGTTAAATAGATTTATCTTAATAACTATTTGAAGCTAGAAAAATATTGATTGAAAATGACAAAGAATTACAATTTAAAGGTATGATTACTGAAGAATGAGTTCTTTAAAGTATATTTAGAAACATAGAAAGAAAGCTTAAATGAATTTGGAATTAGAATTTCATTAATTTTGAAATATTTTATTAATACTTCATTATTATTCAGCAGCTCTTCTTTCAGCTAATCTTTCTAATTCTTAGACCAAAACTAATTCTTATCTTCTTCCTGCAGTGACTGCTTCATATTCAACATCGAAACTGTGGCATAAATCAGCGGCATCATCCCATAAGGTTTAGTTTCTTTATTTCTTGTTTGTGGCAGCTTAAGCAACGGCAGTTTAGACTGAGATAACTCCTTATAAGTTTTCAGCTTTGGTTGTTAATCTTCCTTTTGAGGCATCAAGTCTGGATTATGAAGCAAGATATAAATCTTTTTATTAAGTGAAAAGAGCCAAAGCATTGGTATTTTCAGCTGTGTATGAGGACCATGCTTCTTCAACGACGGTTCTCAAGGTTTATAATAATTGAGCAAGTCTTTCAGCAGCACCTGCAGCATCATCTTCTTATGTGATTTAAGCTAAAGCAGCTAATGGGGTCATGAAAGCTTTGTTCATCTTTGTGGCAACTGAAGCCTTCATCAATTTGGTTGTCATTTCAGCGACTTAGATCAAACTGGCTTTTCCTTTAGCTAAAGCAGCAGCCAAATCGAGGGAATCATCAATGGCGTTAATGGCATCATTGAATGTAACGGCACCTCTGTTGTAAGATTAAGTGTCTTCCTTTCTGGCGTCATTAATGAGTCCAATATGTAATGAAACAGTATTTAAGATGTTTTCTGTTTCTCCAATGGTGGCTTAAGTTTTCTTCAATAAGACGGTGGAAGTCTTGAGAATTCCATTGGCAATTCTGAGTGTGGTTGTGGCATCTTCAACTTCTGCTCTTCTGTAAGCTATTTCACTTTAGCATTCAGCTTATTAAGCTCCATAGACTTCATCGTGTGTTCCTTATTCTTAAGCAACAGCTGATTTGAAGTTATCAAGAACTCCTCTGATTGTATCAAGTGGTGAATGAGCTTTAATTTTGTTTTCAACTTCAACCATGATGTTCATGATGCTTCTTTTTCCTCCATATGTGATTGGGAACTTTTAAACCATACCAGCATTAGCAAGAGCTAAGACAACTAATAATGTTATTGTGACTTTCATTAATAATATTTATTGTTTACAAACTCTAATCTGCCATTTATAGGCCCAATTAGAGTATCTAAAGAAAAAAACGGGTTTGTAAATTTTTATAATAAGTATTTATATTATCAATTATTAATATGAGATGATGAGTTATTAATAAATTTCTGGAAAATTTATGAATCTCAAAATTTTTCATTTTCTAACCCTAACCTAGAAGTATTTGAAATTATCTAATCTTAATCAAAAGCTTACTCAAAAATTTTAAAAAGCAGAATTATTTATATTCAATTACAAATGTCACATTCTCATTCAATTAATTACTTCTTCTTCAAAGTCAAAAAAAAATAATTTAAGGAAGATATATGCCTAAATCTCAAAATACTTTAACTACCAAAATTTTTTTAGAAAAATGTAAAAAAATTTATCAATTCATAAATTTTTTTGAATCACTTTTTAAATATATAATTTGTGTCAAATTTTTGCTGTTATGAATTTTACGACTTTTGTATTTTTTTAAAATAACTTCCCAACAAGAAGAAAATAACTGAATGTAATTTGATTGATATAAAAAAAAATATTTAATTTAAGTTCAAATAATTGAAAGAATTTTGTTCAAATCAAAAAGAATCTTAAAGAATTTATTAAATCTATCTACTCTAAATTACTTAAAAATCTTTTAATCTTTGGTTTTAGAAATAATTTATTTTTTTTATAATTCTTGATTTTTTAAATTATATAAAATAATATTTATGAAATAAAAATATTTAAATTTGATATAAATAAAAAGAGCTAAGATTCATAGATAATATTCTTTATTAATATTATAAATAATAAATATCGTATTTAAGAGTCTTTGATGCATTAAGTCCAGTTGTTTTTCATTTCTAAAATAGATTTCCAGATGAATAGATGAATGGCAAGGTTTAGATACTGATTAATTAACACAAAGAGAATATGCTGCGTTTGCTTGAAAAACTGAAAAAAACAATAAATTACATTGTAATATCGGTGTACTCTATCAAATAGACATAGAATGCAAGCACAATTATTATTGGAGTGATGACATAGCTAATTGTTGATACTAATAAGAAAAATGTTTAACTTACTCATGTCTCAATAGTTTAAGGTGAAACTTTAGAATTAATGGAAGTTAAGATCTTAGTGATAATGAAATATCTTACAAATTAAAAAATTTATGATCATAATACTCTCTTCATCAAAAAAAACTAAATTTAATAATTTATTATGTGAAGAAGGTTAGTATTTATAATTAAATATCATAAAATTCCTTTGCAAGAATTTATACTAGATTTAATTGTAAATTTAAACTAAATTTTCTTAATAAAGATTTACATAACATATTTAATAAAGAATTATAAAACAATCAATTAAATGTCAACAACGAGATTAAAAAGAAAATACCTTAAAATAGTTTAATAATGGGCATGTAATTGTATTTTTAAATATGAGATATCTTAAGTTCTTATTTTATAGAACAATATTATAAATGGAAAATTTATGATGGAATTAGTAATTGAGTTTGCTTAAATTAACAAAGTTTTTTTTAAAGACAAATCTTAGTTTTATTAATTTGATTTTAACAGAGTAAGATCCATTTTAAGGAGAGCGTAAAGAGAAGTACATTTATTTTGATGATATAGATTATAATAATTGAAGAATCGTCATCAGGTACACATAAATTAAATAAATTTGAATAGGAAGAATAATATAATATATTTTAAATATATCATAATATGATTAATTAATCTCACTAAATGAATATCATTGGGAAGTGACGGTATATAATAGTTCGCAGTTGTTTATAATAAAATCATAATTATTAATATTAAAAATTAAAATGACATCATCAGGAATATTGCTTCTAGTCCTTTTAGCTACAGCCTCAGCCTTCACTTACAATGAAGCATTGGCTAAAGAGTATGCTGCAATGTCTTTTGCTGCCTATTGTCCAAATACAGCAATCCATAATTGGTCTGTTGGTTATGTAAGCAGCATGTATCCAGATTTGACTAACATTGAAGTTTTTGAGAATCTTGTTAGTGTAAGATTTTAAGTTTAATTTTAGGGAACAAAAGGGTATATTGCATACAATAAAAAATTATCAGCTATTGTAGTTATATTTAGAGGCTCATCTAATATTTAAAATTGGATTGAAAACATTACTTTTGGAAAAACTGCTTACAATACAGCCTGCAAATGCAAAGTACACACTGGATTTCATGATGCTTTCATGTCTCTTAAACCAAAACTTGACACTTTATTCCCAGGATATACAACCAAATATCCATATGCTGCTATTCATGTTGGTGGACATAGTTTAGGTGGTGCCATGGCTACATTATATGCCTTATAATTAGCTGAATCAGGAAAAACAGTTCAATTGTTCAGTTATGGTTCACCAAGAGTAGGAGATCCAGATTTCTATGATTGGTTCACCAAATATACAAAAATTACTCATTTCAGAGTTGTACACCAAAATGACACTGTTCCTCATGTATAAAATATATTTATATAATATAGCTTCCATTTTATCCTTAAGGATTCTATCATGTGGATAGAGAGATCTGGTATCATGATGGAACTCACACTGTTTGCGCTGCAATTAGAGGAGAAGATAAAGATTGTTCATGGAAGGTTTCAAATAAATCTAACGCGGACCATAACACTTATATAGGATTAACTTATGTTGATTGTTGATTTTTAATTAACATAAAGAAAATTATTAAATTATTAATAGTATCTTATTTTTTTTATAGAATAATAGTTTCTAATAATTATAAATAATGATGACTCGATCAAATGAGTATCAATAAATTGATATAGTTTATTCCTCAAATAACAATCATTTATTAAATCCTTTATAATCCATTTATGATCCAAAAATATTTAAATTTCGATATCACTACCATTATATTTCGATCTTATATATAATTTTACTTAAAACATTTTATATGTTATTTACATCCGGTAAAGTGTTTTTATATTAATGATCAATTTCATAATTGCAATAAAAAATCCTACCTATTTATAATTAAGTAAGATCTCATCATCCTAAATCATCTTTTATTAAAAATACCATTATTTTAATAGGATTTTAAAAATAATCTAATCAAGCCTTTATATCATCTATATATAAAGGAATATCCACTAATATAAATATTAAATATAATTACTCTAAGCTTCATAGAAAAAATAGCTTTTTTTATTTTCCTAAAATTGGGAAGAGCCATAATAATAATTAATGAAGCAACTTTCTAAATTTAATATCTAACAATTCTATTTCTTTTGATGGTTCAGAATAATAGTATAAAATTTATATCATATTCATCAAATCTTTTCATTTAATATAATAAAATATTTATTTATTCCATCAAAAAAGTTTCTATTTATAATGTTAATTTTTAAACTTTATAATCCTGTACGAATTTATTATTAAGGATATGCCTTTTTCTCTTTCAATTAATTATAATTTTATATTAAGTAAAAATTATTTTCCATCGATTGATTTACACTTTACCAGATCAATTTAATCTATAAATCCAATACTTATTTATTTAATTAAATTTTTATCTTATAATTATATCAACCATTCTTTAGCCATTTATAATTTTCTCCAAAATGGATTGTTAAAATTCCATTACAAAATTATATTTCATAAAATGTTTATAAATCATTTTATTACATTGTACAATATGAATTTATTTGCAAAATTCATTTTCTCTAAGTTGTTTAATTCTTGGTATCAAAAGTTTAAGATCTGAATATCCAATTTCAATTTAATAATTATGATTATTCAGTCCAACATATTATATATTAATTAAATATTAAATTAGATTGTATTTTCTGTTTTAAGGGTTTTATTTAAATATTGAAATATATATAAAAAAGATTGGTTATCTAAATTTATTTTATAGGTCATTATTATTCAGCAGCTCTTCTTTCAGCTAATCTTTCTAATTCTTAGACCAAAACTAATTCTTATCTTCTTCCTGCAGTGACTGTTTCATATTCAACATCGAAACTGTGGCATAAATCAGCGGCATCATCCCATAAGGTTTAGTTTCTTTGTCTTTTGTTTGTGGCAGCTTAAGCAATTGCAGATTAGACTGAGATAACTCCTTATAAGTTTTCAGCTTTGGTTGTTAATCTTCCTTTTGAGGCATCAAGTCTGGATTAAGTAGCAAGATATAAATCTTTTTATTAAGAGAAAAGAGCCAAAGCATTGGTATTTTCAGCTGTGTATGAGGCCCATGCTTCTTCAACATTGCTTCTCAAGGTTTATAATAATTAAACAAGTCTTTCAGCAGCACCTGCAGCATCATCTTCTTATTTGATTTAAGCTAAAGCAGCTAATGGAGCCATAAAAGCTTTGTTCATCTTTGTGGCAACTGAAGCTAACATCAATTTGGTTGTCATTTCAGCGACTTAGATTAAGCTAGCTTCACCTTTGACTAAGGCAACACCAAGATCAATTGCATCATCGATAGAATTAATAGCATCGTTGAATGTAACTGCTCCTCTATTATATGATTAGGTATCCTCTTTCCTAACATCATTAATGAGTCCAATGTGTTATGAAACAGAATTTAAAATATTTTCAGTCTCACCTAAGGTAGCTGAAGTTTTCTTCAATAAGATGGTGGAAGTCTTGAGAATTCCATTGGCAATTTAGAGTGTGCTTGAAGCATCATCAACTTCTGCTCTTCTGTAAGCTATTTCACTTTAGCATTCAGCTTATTAAGCTCCATAGACTTCATCATGTGTTCCTTATTCTTAAGCAACAGCTGATTTGAAGTTATCAAGAACTCCTCTGATTGTATCAAGTGGTGAATGAGCTTTAATTTTGTTTTCAACTTCAACCATGATGTTCATGATGCTTCTTTTTCCTCCATATGTGATTGGGAACTTTTAAACCATACCAGCATTAGCAAGAGCTAAGACAACTAATAATGTTATTGTGACTTTCATTTTAATTAATAAGTACCTTCCAAAAACAGGTTAGCAACTTTTATAGTGAAATTTTGCTTGGTAAAAAACGAAATTTTATTTAAAAACGGATTTCCTACAATTAAATAATTTTTCAATATTGCTAATAACTTATAGGTGATATTTAGTATTATCATATAATCGTTGAATCATAAATAAGTCTTCCTTATTCATTTCATTAAAAATTGAAGAGAAAATCTATAATTTGTTAGCTAGCCAAGCTTATTTGGTATTTTAAATTATTCATTGTTGATGATAAAAGTTTGTGATACTATAAATGATTTTATGCTTTTATAGAATATTAACATTTTCTTAGTTATAGATTTTTTTCAAATAAATACAAACTTATCATTAAATCTAAAATATCTTAGAATAATTTGAGTTCATCAACAATTAATGAGTATTCTTTTAGATGAACCTCTCGATATTGCAAAGTTTATTATAAATACCAAAATGACTTTAGTAATATAGAAAATTATTTTACTTTTGTTTTAATTTTATAAATATATAAAAATAGTATTCTTGCTTGTCCTGAAAACAAGAATAAAAATTAGTTTTTTGTATTTTGATAAAAAGGACATTATAAAATAGTTTTTTTGTATTCTATTTCCATAAATCTTATGATATATATATCACTTTAAAAATATAAACAATATTTAATAATAATACATTATTATTATTATAGATAATGTCACATATAGGAAAAGACATGAATATGAATGATTTTAGCAGCCCACATCTTTAAATAAGCAAGAAAGATTAATTTTTAGAAGAAATAAAAAATCACATTTTGTAAAAATCAAGAAATGATGTCTGGAGATTAAAAGGCTAACCAAATTTTGTTACCCGCCCTTATGTTGAATGGAGAAGAGGAGATACTTGCTGTGCCATAATGTGAATTAAATATAATCACTTTAACTTTTAGAAATAGTCTCTAATTGATTTTTGTTTAAATTTATTATTATTAACTTTTTCTTAAGTTTCTGGAACTTCTAATTTATTATTTTCTTAATCTTCTACAGATTCTGTTTTGCTTGGCGTTTTAACATGATCATCAGTCTTTTTATTTTTTTCGTTCCCATCTAGTTACATTTCAATTTGAATTTGTTCTTAGTCAAAAGTCTAATTATTTGGTTTAATTTAATTTTCTTTAAAAATGTTAAATTCTTCCTAAATACATTACTTCTCTTAAATATTTTATTGTTCTTCTATCAAAATATTCTCTTCTTGTTAAATTTAAGGATTATCTATACTAATATTTTGTTCTTCTTTTAATTTATTTTCTTGCATATCCTTAATTCTTAATTTTCTTAGTTCATCTAGTTTGCATTTTTCTGCTAATTCTCTTTGCAATTTAAAAGAGGAATCTTTAAACATTTTTGATTAAATATTATTAATAGCTGCCCTTTCATTTTTAGGTAAATCATCAATACATAAGAAACATTTATACTCTATCTAAGAAGCTTCTTCATAAGGGATTGTAATTTCTAAACAATCAAAGTGAAACCATTCATCACATACTTCACAACATATCATAGGATCACCATCTTTAAATTTACCTCTACATACACAATATAAATTATCATCTCTTTAAAAATATTCATCTCCTACTTATTCTATTATGATTTCCTTTTTTTATTCAGCTTTATTATTTTTTTTATATTTTTTTAACATTAAAATATCTATAAGTTTGGCTTATTTTTTTTAAGGATTTAATTCTTACATATATTTACTTGCTCTTCTTCTTAATTTCTCATACATCTTATATGTAATATCTTTTTCATAATCTCGATACTTAAAATGTTTCCACAATTCATCTGTCGCAGTAATTGTACTTTTGTAAAATTATGTAACTAATAAACCATTTGCGTCAACTTTATTTTAATAAACCTCTGGCAAACTAGTAAGCTTATACTATTTTTATGGTTTAAGAACAGGTCCTGAGATTGAATCAAGAATATATTATCCTTACTCCAACTTTAAATTAACAATTAGTTATTAGTCAGTAATTTAATTTATGAATTCTTTTAATTTATTTGCAAAATCTATTAAATCGAATTCATTCTCTGATTATTCCTAATTTTCTTATTTTAACTTTTGATCTTTTAAAGATTTTATTTTTCTAGGTTTTTAAACAGATTTTTTATGCATCTACTTACATTTTTCATAAGCTCTAAAAAAATCTATTATTTCTCTTTCATATAATCTCTATTTAGACTCTAAAATTCTTTTGACTTTAAGAGGAACATGTTTTTAGCAAAAGATCTAATAATCAGGTTTATTATTGATAATAGTTTGAGTTAAAAATATTCCAGATCTTCTAGCACATTCTACATGAAAAGAAGTAGAACAACTACCTCTAGCACATTAAATACACATTCCAGCTTTCTTAATATTACAAATTGTGCAATTAAGAGAAAATCTTTTTGCATTAATATTATCCACACCTCTAAGAATATCTTATTTTTCATCTAAAAAACATTCTGGAGACCAATAAAAACAAGATAAATGAATCCAAACTTTTTATGGTTAAGGTTCTTTGATTTCTTTATTATTTTCTAAATCCCGAATATCTCTATTAGGTAATTTACCAAAATCATAATATAGTTCTTAATCATCATCAATTTATTAAACTTCATTTATTAAAATTTTTACATAATTTAGATACAATATCATTCTTCATCATAGTTTCTCCTTAAGATTCAAAATAAGTTTAATTTAAATGTTAAAAATATTATGAATCTATTTAAGTAGCTTTCATAGCTCCTCCTAATTTAGGACACAATGCACAACGTAAATATTGTCCATTAGGTCCAAAAGTTTAACATACATCACATATCCAATCTTCATTTGGTATTATTTCAATTAAATAACATTTTTAGTGGACTGATATATTGCATTTAGAACAAAATACAATCAAATTATCATCAGTATAATCTCCATCATTACATACTTAACATAATGCATCATCTAAATTTGGTTATAAATGTATTCCTCCTCCTTATGTTTTCTTACCAGTCTCTTATACTGTCACATTTTAATCATCTGCTTAGATTTTCATTTCTGTTTTTTCTATATATTATTTTTCTGCTTCTGTCAATCCTGCAATATCTCTCAATAGATTGTTTTACTAATCTGTTTTTAAATGCTATCTAATTGTTGGCACTAAACTATCAAAATATTATATAGTTTCTTCATTTTTTTTTGTTAGACACTCTAATTCAATTCTAATGATATTTATACATTGTACTCTTAGTTTAAGATCAAATTATCTAAATCTTTAGAACCTTAGTTTCTCATTTCTAAAATGAACATATCATCATTTACATCATACCCTTTTTTATTTTTCTATTTTTTACAATCACTAATTAAATCAAGATATGTACTCTTAAATTTAAGTCCCAAATATTGTTTCATTTTTCTTCAATATTTTCTCAATTTCGTGCAGACATTATTAGAGATACTCTTGATCACAGTTAAAATAAAGTGCTGAAATCATAAATTAGAGTGTTGATGCTTGCAAAAATTGAACTTGATATTAGAAATTGCATACTTGGATAAATAACTTTAGTATTATTTGTATTTTCTATATCAGTCCAATCAAAATCTCCCATTTTTCTTAGAGTATGTAAATAATTTTGATATTTTTTTGTGACTTTCTATTATACCTCAATTAAGGAATTTTCTTCACTTTCATCCTGTAAATTTGATTTAACTAATTGTTTACGAACTCTTGTTTATTTTCTTCTTTTCATACCAGGATCGATGTTGTACATTTTCCTAACAAACTTATCAACCATTTATTATACCTCTAGAAAGCGCCAAAAACTTCTTTAAAATAAAATAATAATAAGCTTTGAGCAGTTGTCAAGAATCAAATGTTTATCCAAATATTAAAAAGCTAAAATAACATGAACATACAAAAATTATCTACAATAATTAGGTATTTTGAAATTAAGATATTTCTAATAATGGGTCTTTTTAATATGAATTACTCTCTTATTAATTATATTTTACCTATTTATCACTAAAAACAAATTTATTTTACCTTCAGATTATTTATAATTAAAAACTCAAAAGAAAACTTTATAAAACATTGATAGATAATCATAATGATACTTCAAGTTCCTAGTTCTTTAAGCTTTATTAATGTATATATATTTATTCTTGTAAAGATATATCATGGAACAAATTAAATAAATTTTATTGTTTATATTATAATATAATTGATTGAAATTTTTACAAACAACATATTAATTCTCATTCTATAACCATATTTTATTCTGTGATTTCTTAATTTTGATTCTCAGACGAAAATTTCGGTAGATAGAACATGAGGATAAATTTCCCAATTTAAATAGATGATCGATGTTTCAGAATAACAGGATTATCTTTTGAAGTTATAGTTACAGAATCAACATCTATTGGCTTTTTGGTGCTTAAACATTTTATTTCAAAACTAAATGCAATGGTTAATATATTACTATTCTTTTTCTATATTATAAGAAATGACAGCATGCTATTTAGAAATCTTTTATCCTAAATCTAAAGCTAGATCTACTTCCCAAAAATATTTGCTATTTTTCGTTTGATTAGCTCTGCCTATTATTATAGCTAGTTTTTTTATATAGTAAGTTATGTGTTTTCCTTTTAATAATGCATACGCTGCTGTTGGAAAGTTTACTAAAGGCATTTTTATTTCATTATCCTGTACTTAAAATTCTACTAAATCTCTAAATAAATTAGAAATATAAGTGGATTCCTTTTCGAAATTCAACTTAACTTTACTTTATAATTATTCTTTTAACTTATTAGTTGCTATTTAATACTTGAAGTGAATATGGATTTAATTGTTCAATCATTAACTAATGTAGAATATCTGGTCCAATCCAAAGATATGTTTCATAAGAATCAGCTGGACTTCTCCTAAATATGGTAATATTTATTCATACTTATCTAAAAGATTTAAACTTGTCATTATACTAGCCATTTCATTAATAATTAAAGCACTACTTTACTCTTTAGCAGTTAATTGTAATTATTCAACTAATTTTTCAATTGTATCTCTAGCAATCATTCGGCCTAATTTATAAATAATATTAAACCTTGATTGCTAAAAATTTAGGTAATGATTTCTTAATAAAATAATCCAAAGTAGACACTTTATCTTATTGAATATTTTTTATTTTCAATTATATAATCCTCTGAAAAAAGCCAATGTTCTCTATCATATAAAGTTCTAGTTAATGCAAATTCTACTCCTTCTAAAATTCTAGCTGTCATTCCTTTCAAACCTGAATATATAAAACGCTTTTTAGATATCCTTGTAATAAATCCTAAACCTTCAAAAATAAATAGAAGTTCAATTAATTTTTTAATGTCAGGCAGCACTAAATCTCTACATGTAAGGATCACCTGATTATTATATCAACATACTTTATAACCATCTATAATCTAACCTTTGAAATCTGAGAGTATTTTTAGCATTTTTTTTGCTTAGGCTCCTAATTTTTCTCTTGTTTGCATATTTGATAAAATATAAAATTAATTAATAATATAATTATTAATAATTCCTACTTTTAATTTACCAAATATTTTTATACCAAAATATTTATAATAAAAATTGATTGTATTATATGATGTACATCTAATTTATGTTTATAGAAATTCATTCTACTGAATCAAAAGATTGGATTTACAATTTTGAATTTGGATTTTATTATTATGCTAAAATAAATCTTGATAATAATTTCTTAATTTCTTCAATTTATTATGCTTTTATCCCGTAATAGGGTGCTAAATCTGATATAAAAGTGTTTATTATTGAAACAGGTATTTTTGCTTAACCCATTTGTTAAACAGTATTTTAAAATTGTTAGAAAATAATTAATTATCTATCAGATTCTGTAACTCCTTCACATGTTTAATTTATTTACCAAAAGATTAACCATTCCCAATAATCAGTTTTTTTTGAAAAAATTGGATTTTAGCATAGCATCTAAAATAATGAAACTACTTCTTCTTATTAATAATAAATAAATGTTGTTAATTTTTAAAGCTTTTATATGGTTATTCCATCTTTTGAAATATATTCCAATAATTTATTAAACATTGGCAGAATCATAGACTAATTACGCTTTCCAATCATAATTGGAGCTCTAAATCATAAAATTATTTACTTGATTCGTTAATATAAATATTCTAATATCACTAAAGCATTATTTTGTTTAAGGTTTGATTCAATCAGATTTATTAATTTTTCAGATAAATCGGCTTTATTGAATAAAGAAGTTGAAAATTCATCTAGCTATTGTTTTTATTCTTGTGAAAGAGTTTCTTATTATAACTATTGTTGTTATTCTTATTCTTCTAAAGATTTCTCATCTGAATTAACAATGTTATTTTTATGAAGATAACTTTCAACAGTTTTTGAAGAGTAAGTTTAAAATTACTCAACTTTTGCAGGTACAAAAACTTCTTCAGAAAACTTAAAAACATTACTTATTTTTGTGAAGTCTACTTTTTCCAAATATTTTATCACCTAATCTAGATCATATTGCCTGAATATTATTCTTTATAATACCTGTTTCTTAATGCTGATACTTCTGCCAAAGCAATTTTTTGAAACAATTATCTTACACATTCAGCCACATTAGATTCAATTTCTCTTATTTAACTTACATATATCTCTATTTCAGGTAATACTTCATTATAACATTAATTAAATTTTTCTATTGCTATTTTGTAATTTCCATAAGTATTTTCCTTATTTTTAATGAGATCTTAGATTGATTTCATGTGTCCCAATCTTTAATCAACACTATCGTTTACCAAATCAAGAGTCAAAGTATTTCTTACTAGTACTTTTGTTATAGAAACATAAAATGATTAACTTTAAGCTAACTTTTATTATGATACTTTTAATTTATTGATAGACCTTATATATTTTAATTTTACTTTTCTTTTTTATCATTTAAATTTAATAATTATTATTAATAATTATTTATGTTGGTTGAGAATTCTTCCCTTGCATTTTTCAAATCACAAATCAATTATTCTTGAGTCTAGTATTTATTTGAACTGCTAGTGAGTATAAATTAAAACACTTCATCATATTTGTGATCCTCATATTTATCCATAATTGATTTATTCATTGATTAATAATATTGTTCCAATTGTAATTGAAAATCAATAGTCTAATAATCTAAGAATTTTTACATTAAGTGCTCTCTAAGATAAATCAATCCTTTATTTAACATTCGAATAGGCTAAATGATATTGGATTGCCAGCTATTTATAATCTTTGCTCATAATTAATATTTATATTTAATAATTATTAATTAATAATTAACAAGTCATAAAATCAACATTTTAATGTGTGTTAAAGTTATTTAAAAAAAATGTTTTACAGAGAAAACCTGCTATAGTTTTTAAAAACAAGTAACAATTATTTCAATGATAATTAAATAAAGTTTATCTGTAAAATAAAATAAAGATGATCCTAAAATAGCAAGACATAGTTTTTTTAATTTATGATTAGGATGATAATATTACTCTCAAAAAAAAAATGCACTAATCAGAATAATATAATTTAAAGCAAACCTTTGATTAGAATATATTAGTAATAAACAAGAAATTAAAATTTTAGATTTGTTGATAAATAATTTTAAATATTTATCATCTTCAAATAATATCTGCTAACATTTACTATATCTTAAACAATGATATAGTAAAAAAATTAAAAATATTTTAATTCAATGAAAATTAAAAAAAATGTTAATTCAATAATTTAAGATTGATAATTGATCATTTTAAAATGAAATTCTTTTAACTTTTATAATTTTCAAAATATTGATGAGATAAAAATAATCTTAAATTATTACATAATTTTAATAAGATAAAATCATGAAAATATAAATATTTAATGTTTTTTCTCAGAAAAGAAGTTGATGTTGTTCTTTTTTGAACTTTGATCATAATTTTAAATAAATAATAAAATTACTAATATTTAATAAAATAAAATGGGTTCTAAACCTTCAAAAAAACCAGATCCACCGAAATCTGATGTAGCCTAATTAGAAGATTAAATTCCAATGTATAATAGACCTAAATCTCCAGATATTGGAGATAAGGCTAAGATATAAGATGTTGGAATAAAACCTGATGATAATATCGATAGGTTCTAAATTTTATTTATATGATAAAGGGAGGCAGCAAATAAGAGATAAGCAGAAAAGCAAAGAAATTCTAAAATGGAAGGATAATAGAAAATATAACTTCCCTAAAAAAAGGTAGAATAACCAAAAAAATAATCTCAGAAATTTGTTATTAATTCTACTTAATAAAATAATAATAGTTTGGATTTATCATATGATTAATTTTTAAATGGATTAAATTAGAATGATATCAAAGAATTAGAAAAATAATTAGAAAGTGATGAATTGTCACCAATCAATAAAACAAATACTGAATGTATGTGTAAATTATTATCAGAGCTTAAAAATAGGCACTTGATGAATAGAAAATTAAGGTAGCAGAATAAAAAATATGGAAATTAAAATAAAAAATAAAAAGATCTTTTAATTGGCCAGCTTCAGGATAAGTGTATATGGTTTCAGTAACTTTTAAATATAACTATCAATATAAAACTTAGAAGTTAGCTGTAACTTAATCTTTTGATAATTATATAAACTCTATTTTATCTTGGAAAAATAATCCATAATTGGGAGTATATGAATTTAAATTAAGGGATGTAGATATTTATAATACAGAAACAGGGGATGTCTAATAACTTAAATTTAATGAAGTAGAGTTTATGGTTGATTATAATGGAGTTTTTGTAAGAAAATATTTTTATTTTAGATTGGAGTTAAACATGAAAGTGATTTTATTAAAAAACTTGGATAATAAAAACGATACTATTAAAAAGAATAAATAAAAGAAAAAATTGATAGAGATTAATTGCTTAATAATCAATTGAATAATTTAGAAAGATTGGCAAATAATAAATTATAAGTGAAGCAATCAACTAAACAGAAAAAATAAAAACCAGAGGCAATTATATAGAAAACTGAAAAATAATTAGAATAATTTTGGACAAATGCATTTTAATGTTGGTATACACTTAATGAAGATGATGCTGAAAAAATCTTTTATGCAGGTTAAGAATGTGTAGTTTTAAAAAAGAAAGATGAAGATCCATAAAAAAAGTTAGAAAATTTTCTAATTAGGAAATTATAAGATCCAGAATTTTTTAAATCTTGTTTAAATTCAGTTAAAACAATAAAGGATCCTTTGAAAAAATGGGGAATGTTCAGTAATGAAGAGATCTTAGAATATTTAGGAGGTACAAAACATGTAAAAATATTAAATGCTTATTTAGAGTGTTGTATAAATATAAAAGAAAATAACCTTTCCAATTTTAGAAAAATACAAAATTATTGATGGGATATTAAATAATGGTGATTTAACTCCTTTGGTTGTAAAATGGAATTAATGTAAGAAAACTGTAATAGAACATGAAAGAGATTTATTTTTAGATATTGAATAGGAAAAAAAGTATGTAAATAAATAATAAATTTAGATTATTAACATTCATTTGGGATAAATAATTAGATATTAAAATGAAATTAAGATCTGAAAACATTTTTGTAGAAGAACTTAATAAATTTAGAGATGAATGTGAATTAGAATTGAAAGAAATGTTGTTCTAATTGTCAACAATTCCAAATTTTCCTATGGAAAATAGACCTAAATATAAAGAAAAATATTTCTAAATTTTATGATCATTGAAATAAAGGTGGTTATAACTCAAGAACTCTAAAAATATTCATAAAATGTATTTGCTATGTTGGGTTGAGTGAATAGTATAATTCTACAAAATCACTCTCATCCACAAAGTTATGCAAAGTCCATTTCTTCAAATAGTTTATAAGCTTAAGTTTATTTTACATTTTATCTATATCTTTTCTTAACTTATTTGTCAATGCTTTTTTGTTTTTTTCACATAATCCAAGAGTATAATTAGTTACCACTTTAGGTTTGATAATTTAATGTCTAATGGTGTGAATTTCTTTATTTAGAATTTTTTAATAAGGAACTCTCACTTTATCACCATTCCTTACTAAAATATCCAATAATGGTTGATTTTCACTAATTAATTGATCTACTCCATCTTATATAAAGATATGTCTCTTTCTTTCGTAATACAAATAATAATACTTGCATTCATCTTATGTACAATAGCCTATGAAATTAAATATGGGACAAACATAAGAAGATGAACTTAATTCATCTTTTATACTTTTATGCACTCTTTCATCTCTAATAGTGTCACTCTAAGTTCATAAGAAATTCTTACAATTGAACGTAATGAAGATTCGCTATCTACACCTTCTAATTTATCATTTTTTAAGATCTCTCCTTCCTCATATTATAAGTCCATATATTGTATATTTAATTTTGATCAAAAAGTAATAATACTACAAACATTTAAAGAAATTTTAATATATGAAGGATAAATTAAAAACATTAAATTATTTGTACTTATGTGTACACTTTTTCACAATTATTTAAAATAGAAACGATCATTATTTAATGCTTATGACATAAATTTTGTAATAAATCTATTTTTTTATTAACAAATCTATTAATTAGAAAAGATTATTTCTTTAGAATTTTTAACTCATTATCAAATTCATTTATTTTCATTTAAAAAAAATCACAATAATTGATTTTATAATTCAACGGATGATCTGCCAATATATATTTTATGGTATTTTAAATCTTGAGTTATAGGTTAAGTCAATAAAGTATGAAAGAGATTTCTCCTATTTCTTAAAGATAGATTATTATACAGTACATAAAAATAGGATATGAATGATAACTCTCAAAATATAAAAAAAACATAAATAGAATATAATTAATTGCAGAAGTGGATAAAAGAATTAAAAAAAATCTGAAAATAATGAGGAAACAATTTTATTTCCATTAACCAAAATCCAAAATAGTTAGAATAATTACATAACTTGTATATATTATATTATAAATTCTACAAATTTTTGAATTACGATTTATTATTAAATTAGTCTAACTCAGTTTTATCTCGATTAGTCACCTATAGGTGGCTCAGGTCGTATTCGATATTGGTTTTAGGGTTTGAAGCAGAGTATTTTTGTACTCTTACAGTAAAATACAGAAGCAAAAATCAACATGATGCAACATATAGGAATAATAGTTTAAAGATAGATTTCATAATTATTTGATTCTTCTTTCTTTAAAATACATTTTCCGCATTCATTATTTTCTGAAATACTATATGTAAAATAAGTTTGAATTTAACAATCATCTATCAATAATGTTTAAAGATTTTCTTGTTTAGCTTCCTCACATTTAGATTCAGTCCAAAAACATGGTATTATAGCTGCATAATCCATTGTATAAACAAAAGTGCATGTATTTTAGTCTGTTTTATCATTACAAGTCAATTGTTCGCATTTATCATTTTTATAAATACATAAATCTTTAAAAGCTGAACACATTTATCTGAAATCGCTCCATTAAGAACAATCAACATTTATTAAATTATATTACTAACATTTATCAGTATTATTTCTATAACATTGAAATAAATTCCCAGTTTAAATATTGCATTAACCTAGAGCTAAAGAGGAACATTGAAAATTATTTAGGGGTTCTGAACATTTTCCATCTATCATTGAACATCTATTTATTGGACAAAATTAATCAATAAAACAAGAAAAATTTTGGCAATTATTATCATTTGTCCAAGAGCAATCAAGGTCAAAAAGTTGAGAATTTAGACAATATTCATAAGAAGTTATAGCTTAGCAATTGAGTTTTTAAGACTCATCACATTTTTAAAGCATAGAATCCCATATACACTGATAATCAGTTTCCCAACCTTTACACCAAGTTTCATTTCTCTGATTACAATTTAAATCTTAACAATTTTGTCCATTCCATGAACACTTAGAAACTCTATCACAATTATTATAAGAGAACTATGAACAAGGACATTAACCTTAGGAAATGTCTATTTCTAATTCTAATGTTAAATGTAAACCTAAAATTATTATATATTTATACATTTTTACTCTAAACTAAAAATTTGGAACCTATTTATGTTAAATTTCATTATGAAAAGAGAAAATGAACAAAAAATTTTACTTACTACATATTTTTATCTATTATAACAATTAAATAATCAAATAATTTACAACATCTAAATTAATTCTTTGATTATAACATCTATTTTATCAAATTTATTTATAGAATTATTAAGGGTTAGTTATTATTTTATTAATAAATAATGTTAAAAATTATTGATAAGTTAAGAGAATTACTTTCATAAGAATTATGGATTAAGTTCTTCAATACAATTAATGGTAGACTAATGCTTAAATTAATAATGTTTAAATCTGTTATCTGTAAGCTTAAAAACTCTATAAAGTCGTCTTGATGCTTGGAATTTTGTTTGGTTACATTGGAAGTTCTGAAATGAAAGTAAAATTCAATATGAATGAAGATCTGGATTATAGCTAAAAATTGACAGAAACTATTTTATCAAAAGTAGATAGTTATTTCAAACAATTAATAATACTAGCTTATTTATCTGAGAAATCTGCAACAAATTTTACTTATAAACCAATCTCATAGAATAACTTTACCATTTCTAACGATACATTCACAGATAAATACATAATATAACATAAATTGAACCAAAATAATATATCATTATATAGATCTTTATATAAAGCTATCGATTAAATGGATTAAGAAGGATGGTTTTAAACAATCAAACTTGCATAAATAGATAAATATATTTTTGAAATGATGTTTAATTATGATGATATGTATGTCTTTTTTCATCAATACTATCTAATAAATAAACTAAATAAAATTATCCATTACTTTCCAGTTATAGAAAGTATGAATGAAAGTTATCTTTATTTGGAATAAAAATAATAAATATTGTATAGCAATGAAACAATTATATTCTCATATCCAACTAGTTATGGAATAGTATTAGGTATAGGGTATACAAAAGTTATTGGCTAAATCTTATCGAAATTAGGCTCCTCGTTTTTTATCAAAATTTTTAAAATTGATAACTCTTTTTATGTGTCAAATGATTAAAATATGGATAATCAATGTGAATGTTAGATGAATAGGATATTGAATATAAGTTTTAATTGTGATTTACCAAAAGGAGGTAATGGATACTATTCTAGTAATACATGCAATTCTTTATATGTAACAGATATATCAACTGATAGTTAAATTTAAATTTATTTAGTAATATATAAATAGAGAATAAATTATTCAATCCAAACCTTAGACTTATTTGATTTGGCATGGCCTTATTATTTAATAATGATTCTTATATTATTCATTAATATTTTGATTATCATCAATAGAATTAATTTATTTACCAGAGATATTACTAACCCAATTAAATAAGTTACCTATAAGATCGATAAAATAATAAACAACATATTTTAAATAAGGATTATTAATAAAATATAAGCAGATGATATTTTAATTAAAGAGGACACTGAAGTATAAATTTTACTTCATGAGTTTTCTCGTTTATTTGAATAATTAAGAAATAATAACACTTTTAAAATTTAAACATTTGAAAAGAAAGAGAAGAAAGACATTTTACCAAAATAAAATGATAAATCAATTGAATAAATTAAAACTTTGGTAAATAAATTTAGAGAATCACTGTGATTATTTAGGCATAAATGTATCAATAATTTCTTATCTTTAAAAATTTTCACACCATCTAAATAAATTAAATATTGATTTACAATCCATAGTTTTTTGATTCTAAATATTAGATAAAATAATTTAGTAGGTTTTAATCACACCAAAGTTAAGTAAAGTCATTCAAATTAAATAATTGCAAAAATTTATTCATTTCTGAAATCTCTACAATTTTATGTTTTTTTTTTTCTCTATATTTGTAATTGATTTCATATCTCTTATTATCTATATTATTAATTGATATATTCCCAATTTCTGATTTTGTACTAAAGGAAATTTTAACAGTATTTTCTTCGTTTCCAGAAAATGAATCATTTTCTGCGTCTGTACCAAAATTGTCAAATTAAGGAGTATCTCTAATAGCACTAGATTACTATAATAAAGTATGTTATAAATAAGGTGAGTCATCTAAAAATTATTTATTATTCATATGCTGATTTAAATTAATATTTGAATTGCATATGATATTTAAATTTTCACAATTGTCAATATGTTTTTTTAAATCTTTTACTTGTAAATTGCATGATTTATCTATTAAATATTCATGGAATGAGAACAGAATTAAAATTTAAATAAGGTTCATCCAAACTGTGTTGTCAAAAAGAATCATATTATAGGTTTATAAAATTTAGAACAAGAATGGATAACGAATAAATTTTCTGAATTATTTTCTACTTTAGTTAAAATATTTGTTGTCGTCATATAAAATTTTAATCATAGTACACTAATCTAAGGATTATAATTACATAAACAATAAATTAACATGCCATAGGAATAATAACAGCATAAGGAGTAAAGTTATTCAAAACACTATCCAAAATTAATGTTATTATCAAAATTATAACCCAGATAAATTTATATCTAAGTGTATATGATTTATGATAAGTTTCTCTTATTTTCATGTCAATCCAAGCTGAACTCATCATTTTATATTAATATAGGAAGATGCCCATATACACAAGAGACTCAGTCATTGAGAGTAAACATATTACTTTGGTTTCACCCTTTTAATAAAAATTGGTTAAATTACGCAGAATTAGTTATCCATATTATTTAATTATATAAATATGCAAGGTAATATTGTTATTTAAACATTAATAATATTTGAATTAATTGCTAATAAAAATTGAATTATTTAAGATTGATTAAAATTGTAGATATTACAGATTCATGTTTTATTTCAATTAAAAAATGCAATAATGCATGTGATATCATCAATTACTTCATCCTCTTTCTACCATGTTTCTGTGGCTTATTTTATCAATCTATCAACAGCTCCTTCTGCATCATTTTTCAAATAATAGGCATAAACTGTATCAATAACCCATTAATTATCGAGAAATCTTAAATAACAATAATAAATACTCCCAAATTCCATCTGATGCCATAATCAGGAATTTGTCATTTTAAAATGTATGTTTAATTATTTCTGGAATTGAGATTACACCTACTTAAGCAGCGACATAATCTCCAAAACTTCGAGACATGGCCAACCCAGGAACATTTTCATTTTTTAACCAAACTCTAGCTGGACCAATTGGATTTCCTTCTTCATCAGAATATGCTTAGACTCTACCACCATTTTATATTATTCTTTTCTATTCTTTAGGTATATCAGGTTTTTAATCATGGGATAATTCAACAACATGTAATCCATCCTTCTATTTTGCAACTATTGCTCTTGAATCTCCTATATTAGCACACCATCCAGTTCGTTCTATAACTAATAAACAAACTGTTGTTGCTCCACTATATGTTATATCTATTCCAGATTTATATAATTCTTTTGTTGTTCTTTCAAAGGCTTATCTTAATATTACTTATATCATCATATCTTATTCTTTTTTATTCATTTTTTGAGATTTTAATAACTAATCAATTATTGTTGGTAATCTTTCTTAAACAAATTATGCAACTTCATGTCCATTAATTCCATGTCCATCTGAAACTTACAGTAAATATGAATTATCTATATTTCCTATTCTTTCATGAATCGCATACGAATCCTAATTTATTTTCTCTTATTTTGTATGTAACATACCAGCTTAAGTTCTATTAAATTTTATTCATATAATACTTAACTACAAATCTAGATATTAATCTTCTTTCTGTTAAAACTATATCGGGATTTGATATTGACCTATAACCTTTAATCTGTTTGACAGATTATTTTTTAATATATTCAATTAATTTATTTGCTATATCACTTGTTGGTTTGAGATCTCCATTACTCATTGCTCTATTATGTATATGTGGAGGAGATCTTTATGATTTTTGATGTTGTTTATGGATATCAAATAATTTTTGGAATTGCTTTTGAATCAAATTTTCATGATGTTTAAGATTGTTATCTGTTTTTTTATTTTTGATTATTTTTTGAATTTATTGTTTTGATTTTGGTCTGTTTTAATTGGAATCATGATTAATATCAAGAATGAATTAATTTGGAGAATTAAGTTTTCTATTAAATTAATTATTGATGTGTGAAATAGCTCCATTTTTGATTAAAGATATTAAATCATGAGATAAGGCAGTTGATTTAGAAACTTTATTATCTGTTTTAGTATTAATATTAGTAGATATTCCTGTAGAAACTAAATATCTGAAATTATTAGGAATATTTAGTACTTATTTTTCTAAATAGATGACTAACCTGTTTTTAATGGTGAAGTTTATGGTCTAGCATAAATTGGTTTTTATTGACTTGCAGAATTTATTTTCATTAATAATTATATTTTATAAGCAGTTAGGTAAAATAAATAAGCAAATCAAAATTTTGTTTAATGTGTTTTTTCATAACCATTTAACTCTTCTACCTTATTCCCAAATTCCTTTTCTATTTTAACCTGAGGCAGTAGTATATTCTCCTTCTCCATTTTGTTTTCCATTGAGCCATAGTCCACAGTAAAATCTACCATCCCCCCAATAAAATGTTCCGAATCCATGTTTTTAATCATTTTTATATTCTCCTTCATATTTTTTACCATCTGACCAAGTCATAGTGCCATATCCATCCATTTTATTATTTTTCCATTAACCATTATAGGATTTGCCATCAAACCAAATATATTCTCCATCTCCATGTATCTAATTTTCAAAAAATTATCCAACATATTCTGATCCATCAACAAAATATATATGTCCAAATCCATGTTTCTTACCATTCTTATATTCTCCTTCATATTTAGATCCATCCTTCCATATTTCTATACCTTTTCCACTCTACTAATCATTTCTCCATTAACCTTCATAACGAGCACCATTTGAATGTACATAAATACCAAAACCATCTGCTTGATCTCTTTACCATTCTCCTTCATATTCATCTCCATCTGCATGTAATAATTTACCTTTTCCCCAAGCAAAATTATTCTACCATTCACCTTCATATACAGAACCATCTATCCATTAATGTCTCCCATAACCCCATCTCTATCCTTTCATCCATTATCCTTTGTACTTGCTTCCATCAACCATTTCTATTTCAGGTAATTCGATAGGCTCTAAAATATTTTCTGTCTATTTTATTTTTTATTAGTCCTCCTCTAATAATGCTTCAAGTATACAAATTCTATTTGAAAGTGAACTCTCCTTTTTTAATTATTTATTTTCTTGCTAAATCATTCTTTTCCTTACACTATGTCCTCTATAATGTGCTTATATTTTTATTATTGATGTTATTTTCTCTTAAAATTCTGTTACTTTCGGATCTTCTGTTGTTAAAGCATGATTTATCTCAGTTATTATTTGCTTTTCCATTACTTAATTATCCTCTTTTTTACAGCAAAATATTGAGCATGGACCCATAACTTTTTATATAATCAATTATCAATAATTATTTATTACAATAATTTAAATTACTCATCGTATGCCACAATATAATGTAATTTATCAAATTACTTTATATATCCAACTGTTTTAGTATTATTATTCTCACTATTTAAATTTTATTCCTTTATAAATACTTTTTCTTTCATTCTCCATTTCATTATATGTTGCCATCTTAATTAAGTTATCCAAACTGCTATACCTGGCGTTGTTATTTTAAATGATATTTATTTTGCCAAAATCACTACTTTTTTTTATTTATTCAATAAGCTTTCTATTTCATTTATTGCTGAATTCAAAATCAATTCTTGAGCTTTATCATGTAATATTTCATTACAATATTTAAATTCTTCCTTATTTTAAACTCCATACAGCTAAAATGAATGCTCATTCAAAAAATGAACTATATGCTCTTAATTATTTGTTGTATTTTGCTCTATTTAGTTTAATTCACTTAAACTTTGATTTACTAATTCTTTCAATCTTGTAATATTTGTAAAGTTCTAATTCAATAATTATACTTAAATTTAAGTTGTGTCATATTAAATTTCATCTCTTTTTTAATCATTTATAAGACCCAATTAATATAAAAATGATCCATAATATCCAATCTAATGTATAGGACTCACCCATGCATTATCAAGTATAATACCTTCAATATTCAACTCATCTTAAGAATTCTCAATAATCTTTGAAAATAGTGAGGCTACAAATTCTTTTCCATATAACATTATTTTTGTTTTAAAAATTCCTTTATTCCCTATAAACTCTTTTAGGAACTTCAAAATATTATTTACATTTCCTTAGTCTCCCTTTCCTTCAGAAAGACCAACTCCATAGGGTTAATCTATATATAATAAACTTACAAATTTATTATATGAATAAGGATGTAAATCTAATACTCCATTTTTAAAAGTAAATGGACCATATTTATCATAAGCTTGAAATATTGATGAACAACCATTATTGTTCAGAATTACCCATAATTGATCGAATTCTTAAAATCCATTATAATTTGTATAATTTTCTTTCAAAAATATCTGATATGTGTAATAACCGTTATCTAATATCAATCTCCCAGACTCACACAAGAATGATATTTTCTTTTAAACAAGATGTTAATACATTGGAGTCACGTCATACTCATAAATGTAAGTACTAGCTATAGCGATTATGAATTAAATATAAATAAACATTATGTTTTCTATTAATTAAAAATACTCATGTAAAATCCTCTGACCTACTCATTATACTTTTTTATAATTAATCCTCAAAACTTATACGATTATGTATTGCTAAAANTCCAACTGTTTTAGTATTATTATTCTCACTATTTAAATTTTATTCCTTTATAAATACTTTTTCTTTCATTCTCCATTTCATTATATGTTGCCATCTTAATTAAGTTATCCAAACTGCTATACCTGGCGTTGTTATTTTAAATGATATTTATTTTGCCAAAATCACTACTTTTTTTTATTTATTCAATAAGCTTTCTATTTCATTTATTGCTGAATTCAAAATCAATTCTTGAGCTTTATCATGTAATATTTCATTACAATATTTAAATTCTTCCTTATTTTAAACTCCATACAGCTAAAATGAATGCTCATTCAAAAAATGAACTATATGCTCTTAATTATTTGTTGTATTTTGCTCTATTTAGTTTAATTCACTTAAACTTTGATTTACTAATTCTTTCAATCTTGTAATATTTGTAAAGTTCTAATTCAATAATTATACTTAAATTTAAGTTGTGTCATATTAAATTTCATCTCTTTTTTAATCATTTATAAGACCCAATTAATATAAAAATGATCCATAATATCCAATCTAATGTATAGGACTCACCCATGCATTATCAAGTATAATACCTTCAATATTCAACTCATCTTAAGAATTCTCAATAATCTTTGAAAATAGTGAGGCTACAAATTCTTTTCCATATAACATTATTTTTGTTTTAAAAATTCCTTTATTCCCTATAAACTCTTTTAGGAACTTCAAAATATTATTTACATTTCCTTAGTCTCCCTTTCCTTCAGAAAGACCAACTCCATAGGGTTAATCTATATATAATAAACTTACAAATTTATTATATGAATAAGGATGTAAATCTAATACTCCATTTTTAAAAGTAAATGGACCATATTTATCATAAGCTTGAAATATTGATGAACAACCATTATTGTTCAGAATTACCCATAATTGATCGAATTCTTAAAATCCATTATAATTTGTATAATTTTCTTTCAAAAATATCTGATATGTGTAATAACCGTTATCTAATATCAATCTCCCAGACTCACACAAGAATGATATTTTCTTTTAAACAAGATGTTAATACATTGGAGTCACGTCATACTCATAAATGTAAGTACTAGCTATAGCGATTATGAATTAAATATAAATAAACATTATGTTTTCTATTAATTAAAAATACTCATGTAAAATCCTCTGACCTACTCATTATACTTTTTTATAATTAATCCTCAAAACTTATACGATTATGTATTGCTAAAATTAATTAATTCACTTAACCTGCCTTCAAATTGTATCTTTATTTTTCCTTTAAAAACTCTATCACAAATATTCTGATTAAATATTAATCTAAACTACATAGAATTATGCAACAAGATAAAAATATTATTTACACGATCACTTAAGTTGTAAAGTTTTTATCTTCTAAATACATTAGTACGAAAGGAACAATCATCAAACAATAGATTATGACGCTTCTACAAGATTGACTAATATTAAGTACAAGTTAGAACTTTTGGTTATTATGTATTCTTTGAAAAATATCATAGAATGTATTGAAAAATAACTAGAAACAATTTGAAGTGAAACCTTAAATTTGAATAAAATTTATTACGATCACAAGTTACAGAATTTAATAAAGCATTTTGAATCTACCTTAAGCTATAAACAAGATTAAGAATATCAAATAAGTAATTAATATTCCACATTCAAATAATATCATATAAATTGCTCTGAATTTCATAATTTACATATGATACCTTTAGCGAGCAATTTCACCAGCATTTTCAGAATATTTACCATTTTTTCTTATTAGAATTGAATCCTTGGTTTTTTTTAGTTTTTTATTCTTATCCATAATCAAAAAATATATATAAAATAAAAATTCACTTAATATTTGATTATTCTAAATTCCCATTTAACCTTTTTGATGTAATCTTGCTATTTTAGATAGTTTTCAACTTTTAATCGTTAGAATAATATGGTAGCATTTCAAATATATTATTAATAAGTATGGCTTCTTAAATTTCATAATTCTTATATGAAAATTTGGTTTATAAATAATTTTCTGAGAAGATATACTAGCTCTCCTCTCTGTTAATCTAAATTTTTTCTTTCTAAGCATATTTCCATCATTAATTTTTTTGAAATTGTTCGTACAATCTAATTCCACTTTTTTTGTTTTAAATTATATTTGATATTGCCTAAAATTAATCTATTTCCTTATCTATTGAGGAATAGTGCAGTTTTTGGATAAGAGCAAAAACATCTAATTCTTCTGCATCTAAAACAATTTTTAATTTTCACAAGGTTAATTTGAGAAAAATAATAAATATTAGTAAGCATAGAATATTTGATTCATTACAGATGGCTTTTTTGAGCTAAATGAAAATCTAACTTGTTTCATTTTTTGAATTCCTTTTCTTCATTTACATTCGTTCCCCATCAGGAAAACATAATAAATTTGCAAAATAATTCTAATGAGTTTATTGGTACACTAAATAATAGATAAAAGTTTTAATCATTATTCATAAATATGCCGCATACATTAAACGAAAGAATACATACTAATTTTTTGCATGTTTATCCTCAAACTCTTTTTTTACATTCTAAGTAGGTCCATAATAATACACAATTTCTAATTTAAAAATGGAAAAATTATACTAACAATAGCATTCATAATTTCTATATTAATTTGTTGTCCTTATGTCAAATAATTTCAGCAATTTTCATCAAAGTTTATGCACCCTACATATCTATGTATTAATTTTTATTGTAGAAGATTTTTATTAAAATCATTAAAATAAAAAAACAAAATTAAGAGAATTGTTTAAATATGAAAAAGACCACTTTTTTATATTTGAACTTAATTAAACTTATATAATCAGCCACTTGTGTATTTTGTAACAGCTTTTGTTCCTTCAGAGATAGCATGTCTGGCCAATTCTCCTGGAAGTAATAATTTGACAGCAGTTTAAATTTCCCTTGAGCTAAGAGTTCTTCTTTTGTTAAATCTGACTAATTTGCTAGCTTCAAGTGCAATTCTATCAAAAATATCATTAATAAATGAATTCATGATGTTCATAGCTTTTCTTGAAACTCCAATTTCTGGATGTACTTATCTTAAAACTTTGTAAATATATAAGGCAAAGGTTTCTTATCTTCTTCTTGCTTTTTTCTTGTCATCAGTTGATTTTTTAGTCTTAACTGTCTTTACAGTCTTTTTTGCTTCTGCTTTTGGTGATTTTGATGGAGCCATTATTATTAATATTTTAAACTGAAAACCCAAGCGCTAATTTTTAAATAAAAATTTAAAATTTGATTGGCTGATTAAGGATAATTGTAAATCTAACATTTGATTGGATATTCTACATAAAAAATGACTAAACTGCTTCTAAAAAAGTGCAGCACAATGGAACAAACTTCATTTTTCATCAATTTTAACACATTCGACAATGTATTCACCTTTATCAAATAATAAAGAACTTTATTAATAATAATTTTTATAATCAAATGTACCCCCATTAAAAGTAAATAAAACCTAAAAATATTACTAATTTTTGTCAATAAAGAGAATTTAATAAGCTAAAAATAATTGAATAAGTATTTTATAAATTATATTTAAATTCTAGTATAAGTAAAGTATTTTTCTATACTTAGAGTTGTATAGTAGGTAACAATTTCTAATCGAACATTTAATTTCTAAGAAAAAAGATGTATTTAAAGATAAATCATTTGATTAAACAGATAATTTTTCTTAATATTAATTCAGAGTTCACATACATCAATTATTTATTGTGAACAAAAAGAGTATTGTTTCAAATTGAAAAATTCTTTTGAAAATTTCTAATTTTATAATATAATTAAAGCAATTGATATTTGTTCAATAGATAAATATGAAAACAATTCAATTAGGTTGATATATCTGGGATGCTATTTATAAGATCTTTTCAACCTCAATTTTACCTACTTTCTATAATCCCTCCATTATATCTGTAAAATCATCTCCTAACAAAGAAGGCTTTAACTCTTTTAGAATGCTCAGACATAAGTAAAGCAAATATTTATTTTTATCAAAATGACTTAATATACTGTCCCATAAGAGAAAAACGCCATGTAATTCAAATTCTTAAGTCAGATATAACATTATCCATCTTAAACTATAAAATTGAGGATGAACCCCTTATTTTTATAAATTATCCCATATTTCAATTTCATGAATTCTTAACAATTCATTTAATTTATTCATTTTATACTTAATTCCATCTTATGAGTCATCTAGTGAACGCAAAAAACTAATATTCTATATTTAGATAATACCTTTCTTTAGCATCAGCCATAAATATTGTAAAACAGAAAAATGCATCACTTTCAACAGATTATAAAAATAATTCATTTGTATCACTATAGAATACATAATATAATGGAGCTAATATTTCATTCATTCCTTGCTTGAATAAATATAAATTAATACCACGTATCTGATTGCTGGATTTAACTTTGCATAAATAAATAAAATTCTTGTTAATACATCATAATGTCGATGTTCATAATCTTATTACAATCTCCTTTCTCTTCTACATTAAGTTCGAAAATAAACTGGATATTTATTAGGTATCTATGTTGGAGAAACAAAGAAAGATAATTCTGCTCTTGTTCTTACTGTGTCTTTTTCTACTTCTTCCCATATTACTTAATCATCAAAAAAGCTTTTCCAAATAGATTATTATGATTTGCTTAATGGATGATCTTTTTTTATATTTTATTTATTTTCTTAATCTTCATATTCATTCGATTCGGTCATTTGTTTTTGTAATTTTGATTTTATCAAATCCATACAAAATTACTCATAATTCTAAATATTTGTAGTAATTGTAGAATTCCATTTCGTCCTCTCTGCTGGAAGATACCCTAACAATAACTTCCAAACCAACGATCTTAAGCCCTTAATATCATCAGGCACACCTAAATTTGAAAGCTTTCTCAATTCATTCAAATTAATCTTAGGTTTATCTAATATTTCTATAAATTTCTCAATACGATTTTTCGTATTACCAGCTATTGGTTTTGTATTGAGTTACTAAATTAAATATTCTAAACTAAACAGACTTTCCATTTTTTTAAATTGTGTATTGAAACAAATATTTAATTATATTAATCTTCAAAAATTCAGAAGAAACACTGCTTGTTTACAACTTGTTAGTTCATTTTATATAATTCAGATGCTAAAATGATATTTATCTGGAAATTTATTTTCTTTCAAATATAAAAAAAGAAAGCAATAATTAAAAACTGCTCAAGAAACATATATAGTTAAAAATCTCTTTTTCTATATTTTAAAATATACATTGCCAGAGTATGTACAAATTGTAATTTAATTTTTTTTTTATTTTGATTCAATCAATTCTTCAAGATCTTCTTCTGTTCTGGAAACTCTACTTTATTGTAAAGGCTTATTATTTATAAATATTATGTTTTCATAAAAATAATTTTTTTTTTAATTTTTAAGATTATGGGTGGTTGCTTAGATCGAGAAAGAGATAAACGAAGAATACTAGAACAATTATCTTATTCTTAAAGGCCAATTCTCAAATAATCAAATGAATTTACATATTTGAGACAAATCTAATCATAATCAACAAAGAGTTAGCATATTGAGGTCCAATAACCAAGATATAGTCTAATGAAATATTCATAAATCTCTAGTAAATAAGGTAATAAGTCGGTTAGAAGTGACAACTAATCCTATTAGCATATCAATTAAAACAATTAATTTATCTTATTATAAAGAGGAGAACTTAGATAATTTTTAAAAACGAATCAAATGGGAATAGATCAGGTTATAACTAATCCTTTAAATGCAAGTTAATTAATTATCTGTTTTGAATAGAATGATATTGTAGATTCATTAATCAGTGAACAAGTAATTTCTAACAGTAATTTTCACAAATTATATATGGATATTAAAGATTTTATTGGGTATTTACATTGCCTTATTGTAGCTAGCCAGACAAAAAAATAGTTGGGATTATTCTTGAGAACAGGAATTAAATTTCTATTTTATACAAAAAATTGAATCCAAGATAAGCAATGAATAATACTATCGAAATGCAAAGTAAGTATTTTATCTAAAATAAGTGGTTGATAGTGTCAGTCAAGATTAACTTGAAGAAATTATTAATGAAAGGATGTAAGATAATCTTATTTGTTGTACTATTTTGTAATTCCCTGACTGTGCTTTATTATTTTTTTAAACTTGTCGTAGATAAATACAAGCTTTAAACGTTATATCTTTAGAAATGTCATAACTTAATTCAATTAACCTCTCTTAAGAGATAGCAGGAAAAGTTGAAATATTATAAAGCAATGATGTAATTTAATTTATTAGATTTAGGAATTTGATTTTATTAGTTTGTTGCCTGACATTAAAAATAAATCTCTCTATATTTTAATGTCGATTAAATAAATATGATTTTTATAAACACTATAATCAAAAATTATTAAATAAAATATTCATTACTTAAATAAAATATTAAATAATATGGAATTATATTGCATTTGCTAAATTTAATGCAAATATTGGATTTCACCATATGATAATGCTATAACTAAAAACATAATTGAATTATGAATGACTTAAAATCAAGAATCAATATTTATAATATCCTACATTTCTCAAGTTAATTCTTTTAAGTAGCTCCTATGTACATTCTTAATCCGAAACTTTTTCTAAAGTGTACCATGCTGCAGTAGATATATTTTACATATTATATCTTTTATTCACATCAACAGCAATAACTTTTTAGATTAAATCTTTAAACTCTTCAGAAGGATCAGGTTTTCCATTTAATTTGATTTTGCTCCAAAATTAATCCCATTATTAATTTGAAATCAATTTGTACCAATTATCTTGATAATGTTAAAAGGGTGGAAACCCCATAACAATAATAAAAATTATTATTCCATAGGCAAATACATCACATTTTTCGGGATCAATAATTTTATTTTAAATTTATTCTGGAGAAGCATATCCTTAAGTAAAGCCTATAGGTTTATTTGCATATCCTAAATCACATATTTTTAACATCATATTCTCATTAAACATAAGATTATCAGGTTTCAAATCAAAATGTATTACTCCATTTCTATGCAAAATCCCTATTTGATTGTATAAATTTATTGCAATTGTGCGTGCAAATTTTTCTGTAAATTTTCCGCTTGTTAATAAGATGTCTAATAATGAACCATTTTTCATATATTCCATTAATATTTAATGAGTTTCTGAAAATTTTTCCATATAAGGCACACATCGTGGAAATTCTTAGTTATTATTTTGCCATAACTTGATGAAAATATTAATTTCATTCTGATTACAAAGACTACATATCATAATTATTGTACGATAATCGATTATTGAGATAATTCATCTTTTCTTGGTTCTTTCAATGCAAAATATACACTTGATAATCGATGTTGAGTTAGGTAAACTATAGAATTTCTCCCAGAACCTAAGGGCTCCTTTTTAAAAGTGTTAAAAAATTTATCAATCTAAGCATCTTTGATTTAGAAATTTGCATTATTTTGTGACATATGGCGTGAAATATATTTTTAATAATAAAAATAGATCGTTAAAATAATGTATTTAGCATAAAAATAGGTGTATTCATAGCATCCTTCATACCCTAGTAGTTCTTCATCGAATGTAAAAAAGATGATAGAGAACTTTTCATATGGCTTACATTAACAAATTGGAAAAGGATTTAGTAGCAAAGTATACAAAGGATAAAATGAAGTAACAGGAGAGACAGTAGCCATTAAGGTAATTTTAAGTCTATTTAGGTAATCGACAAAGCACTTCTTAAAACCCCTTTGCATCATGCACTTTTAACAAGTGAAATTGAAGCATTAAGTACACTTGATAGTCAATATATAATGAAGTTGTATAAAGTAATAGCATACATTAAACTTAGGTATTTTAAACATAAAATAATACTTATTTAATTACAGAATTTTGTGAGGATGGAGACTTAGGTTCTAAGTTAAATAAAATTGGTAAGTTTTCTGAATAATAAACTTAAAACATCGTTTTTGGATTAGTGAAAGCATATAAATTATTAAAATAAAATGGAATTATTCATAGAGATATCAAACCAGCAAATGTATTATTATCATAATGTGGAACTCCTAAATTGGCAGATTTTGGTTTTGCTACAACTCCAAATTCTCCACCTTTATTACCAAATGTTAATGTTGGAAGTCCTCTTTATATGAGCCCATAAGCATTGAAAAATAATAAATACTCTGACAAATCTGATATCTGGGCTATAGGTGTATCTGCCTTTGAAATTTTATATGGTTAAGTTCCATGGTAAGCTACAAGTGAGAAAGAATTAGCTTAAAAAATGGTTAATGTGCCTTTATAATTTCCTTCATCTACTAAAGTTAGTTAAGAATGTAAGGAATTTTTAAAGCGTTGTTTAACTGTTAATGAAAATGAAAGAGCAAGTATAGAAGAATTAGAAAAACATCCTTGGATTAAAGGACCAGAGTTAGCTTTTTAAGTTAATAGGCAACCTACTTTATTGAAACAGAAGACTCTAGAATAAACAAAGGAAGGAAAGGAAAATAGTGCTAAAAAATTGCCTTGTGATTCAATAAATAGAAGTGCAAAAAAACACACAACATAAATTATTAAGCCTTCAGGATTGTAAACAAAATAAAGTATTATTTTTATTTTAAAATAGCTGAAACAAGTTGCTTTGATATTAAAACTACTTCTTCTAATATTGAATATACAATAATGTCATAGATTAATTTTTGTAAATATTTATTTAGAGTTATCAATTTAATTGAAACTTCAAATTTGATTAGAATAGAATATTTAAAAGATAAATTGATATTCTTTGCTTTAAAAAATATTATGATCAAAATGTATAAACTTAAAGATATTGTAAATATATTTTTTATTCTAGGAATCTAATCCTCTTGATATTATAGGCTTTGATAAATATAAAACTTCCCCTTAATTTTAGTCTGTTTAAATTATGATTTAGTCTAATTTCACCAAATATTAATCCTATTTTAAAAACATTTGGCAAAATTTACAATTAAATAAATCTGAATTATAAATTGATAAGAAATTTGATGCAATTTTCGATGAAAATTTCACTGAATTTGAATCTTTTTATATTATTTTCAATTCTGTTTTAAGATAGGCTATAAAAGAATTACATAAAGAAATAGATAGAAAACTAATTTCTGATGATATAACCAAGACTTTACCAGGAGAATTAGAAAAAGAAGTTGTATTATTAGATTATTTGGTAACATATTTTTAACTCAGCCTACTCATTTTGGATACTTTTAACAAACCAACTGAATTTGCTTAAAAATCAAAAATAGAACACATAGCAGAAGGCAGTCCTGTAAGATTAACATTTGGTCATTTTCTAGAAATTAAAAATAAGATAAATGATTTAGAGATTTGAATTACTTAAATTTAATTTATACTTTATTTTAATGAAATTGATATATATATTATTTTAAAATCAAAAGATTATGCTTACAAAATAATCGCAACTCATTCAAAATCAAATCGGAAACTACTATCTAATTCTAAAAATTCTGCAGCTTAAACCAAATCATCAATTGATTAATTTAATAATATTGTTTCTGTTAACTAATTTTACAAATCAATTAATTTTCCACTTAATATTTGGTCTAATTTTGAATTAGATATAAAAAGTTGTTATTACTTTATCTTGGTCTTATAGTCTGCTCTCGCTGATTGAATCTGCCTTGTTAAAAAGTCAGCAGAACCTTTCTCTTTTTCTAATTGTTGCTTTTATTTTCTAGATTAAATATTATCTATATTACCTATCCAATTTTTATTAAATTTACCCAATTATCTTTTATAAATATTCTGAAATAGTACCCTTTCATAAATAAAATAATTACTAATAATTTCACATATTTGAGCTCTTATTATTTTAATCTTATTATATATTTATCTTGATTTTCAATTTATTAACACTATATTTAAATTTTTAAAATAGAGGATTAGTTTACTTACTCTAATTGTTTTATTGAATACTCTCTCTATTCAATCATATCTTAATATTTTTGTATTTATTTTTATAATTCTCTATTGGGCGAGTTTAAATTATTATAATAGATCCTTGAACCTGATTATTGTTAATGGGATGTAGAACTTTTTGAGTTTCTTATTTCCTCATAATTTTTCTTAATATAATAACATTATCTATACTATGGATTCTTCAGTTTTTTAAATTTGACAATAATAATGTATATTACTATTATTGTTGCTTTCCTTTTTCAAATTTGAATCTTTTTGCAATTATTTTTTAATTTATTCCTGAACATAATCGATCCCATTTTTGTATTTTTTCTAACAATAATTTGTATCCACACTATTATATTATCTTGAGTCAAATTAGTTATCAATTTCATTAAATGACTTTCTATCCTTAAAAGATCTTATTATAGTGCTCAATTATATTGAGTTATTGTTGGGATTAGATTTCTTATTATAGACATCATTCTTTAATCTATGTATGATATTGAATATTGTAATTTTACTTTTCAATTAAATATCCTATTGAATATACATATATGTTATCATATATTTTAAATAATTCAGTTTCATCTTCCAATATACCGAATTTCGTAAATGCTACCAATAATTAAGGAAATGTATCAGCTTTTTGAGCCAATTAGAATTTTACATCTTTTACTTTAATATTTCCCTTAACAGTCTATAACTAACCGTTGAACCTTAAATCTCTATTCATTCGAATCAGATTGGTACCATTTTCCATTTAGTATATTTTAATTATAAATAATCAATCCCTAAAAATACCAACTATTTTTTCAAATTATGGTATTGTCAAATCGCTTTCTGAAAGCAATGATCCAATGGCTTCATGGTAGATATTTTTTCTCTTCTTACAAATATTCATCATATTTTAGTACTCATTTTCTACTTCTTAAGTTTCCTCTGTAGTTGCCATTTTATAATTTTTATCTTCATACAATAATAATTTGTTTTCAATTTCATCAATCTTAGATTTCAATTCATTTTTCATATCAACCAACTCTTAGATGGTTGGTATTTTTGATAAATTTTTAAGTTGTTCATTAAGTTTGGCATTTTATTATGCAATTTGCTTGTATTCTTCTGTTTTTTATTCTAGTTCACTTCCAAGCAACTCTAAATCTTATTAATTTACTGTAGGCATCAAAGCTTGATTAATTAAAAATACTTTAGTTGAGCCGACTTCTTTCATTATGACATCCCCTTTAGAAACCAACGTATCAATATTTTTTTGAAGTGTACTTAATTTTAAAAATAATGTGTCTTTTAAATAGTTTACTGTAAAGGGTCTGTTTGATGATTTAAAATATTCAAGTAAAGAGTCCACATCTTCTTTAATTAGTGGTTGCTTGACTTTTTTATCTGGTTATTTTTTTTCATCCTTTTTTTTTGGTGGACTTGCTTATTGTACCTTTTTTGAAGGTTTTGGTTTTTTTTTATCATCTATCTAAGTAACAGCAGGAGGATCTGAATTTTAAGTTGTTTTTGACTCTGCTTTTTTTTTTGGAGCTTTCTTACCCTTTTTAACTTAAGCTGTTTCTTCGCTCATTATTCAAATTAGAATATTTAAATATCTCACTAATTTATTTGTTCAAAATAATTTGAATAATATTTGTAATAAAATCACAGATATATTTGTTATTAAAAATAATTATAAAACTATATCAATCATTATCTGAATCCCACATTTTTGGATCAAGTTCATTACCTCCATATTCATCTTCAAAAGCCATGTCACCCCCTTCTTATAACCTACATTAAATAATAATTTACATCATTTCCTATTCATTAATATGTTCTACCCATAATTAATTGTATTCACAGAATTTAGTCTCTTTTATTTTCTCACATAATTCCTAATCATACTCTCTTAAAATATCCAAAACCTCTTGGGACATTTACTTTACTTTTTGGTTTTTATCATTTAATTGTTAAATCATTTGTAATAGTATATCATCTCTAAATTAATGTTAATAATAGTTTACTGTGTTAAAATTAAAGGTATTCCAATTTTGTGGAATAGGAATTAATGCAAACAATATAGGAATTGGACTATAAATTCATCATCATCTACTTTTTCAGTAAAAACTTAAGATAAAGCGTTTAAAATATTGTTGTTAAATAAAATTTCAGCAGCTTTAGAATTAGAAGCAATTTAGGATACCAACATCATAGTTTCTAGAACAATATCATCATCAATCATTCCTAATGCTAAATTATTATGTAAAAATTCAATAAAGGGTTCTGTCAATAATTTAACCCAATTTTCATTTAACTAAATTACACTTACTATTCCTATAATTTCAAATTTTAAGTCTTCTTCTTTTCCTTGAGTTACAAGTAATTTCATAAAATGCCTTACAAAGCTTTTCGCACAGGTTTATATTTCTGGGTTAGTAGAATTTTCGATAATTCCTTTTATAAATCTAAACAACAATGTATCTCCATTTGTTAAAGCCCTTTAAACAATTTATTGAAATTCTTATTCTGTAATGTGGTCGACATTTCTTGAGCTAGTAGATAAATTAGTAGCTAAAGCAATTAATTCTTTGCCTATGATAGGTTCTGGAAAATGTAACATTAATTTCACAACAAGAGTCATGCATTCTGTGAATCCAAAAGTTAATCTCAACTTATCATCAAGAGTGAGTAAATATAATAAAACTATTGAAACAAATCGGTAATTCGGTATTTTTAACAGTTTTACAATATCTGGAATGAATCCATTTTATTCAATTTAAGATCGAGCTTCAGAGTCGAAACATAAATTCTTTATTAATCCTAAGTTAATCGATATTTGTATTACCTAAACTTAATTAGAGTAAAACATTATTATCAGCACTAAAAAATCGTTTTAGTTTTCTTATACAATTCTCTTCTACCATTTACAACTTACATTCATTCACAATACTTAATTTTTTGAGAAATAATAAAGTTACTATAAGTAAATAAAAATTGTTTCTTTCAAGCATTCTTAAAAGAAATGTAATGATTTTTCTTTTTCTCATTTTATTTTCAATAATTGGATCTTCGGCCATATTCATTAATATTGTGAATCCAACATAAAATAATTTTTCTTATTTTGCAATCATCAAATTTAATTTTCTCAATTCTTATAGCTACTAAGGTTGACCTTATTTTTCCATCAATTCAGCATATCTCAAATCAAATCTCTGAATCTGTGATTCAATTATTTTCATAGTTATGTCTCCAATTTAGTGTTCTGAAAGGATTTAGTGGAATTCCAAATAATTTGATAAGATGTAAAATACACACAATAAATAAAGTGTAAGCTCAGTAGATTTTTTATGCTCATCTCTTAAAGTTCGTGAAAGAGTGGATAATAATTATTCTAATGTTAAATTAATTATTGAAGTAATACCATGTGAAATCAAGTATTCTAAATTTTATTATTAAGTTGCCAATCCAAGAATTTATTTTGCTGCTTCCTTTTTTGGATCAAGTTTTTCATCATAAAAAACCTCCAAAAGCTTTTCCAGCTATTCCTCTGGATCCATTAATAGTAAATTTAAATTATATCAAATATTGTTAACATTAATATTCAAATTAATTAGCAACACTAAGAATCATTAGCTGATTGACTTGGTTTTCAAGCATAGTTGAGGGCTTGTAATTTTTATTTACAGTAATTTGAATTGCTGTATCAAATATTGGTTGAACACCTTCATGAGTTATACTCAAACTTCGAATAATTAACAGTTTAATATTTAACTAATTAATCAGCCTTTTCTTTTATTAAATTATATATTGTATTCTATTACTATCTTATCAATTTTGTTGACTACTAGAATTTTAGGAATAAATTCCAATTTATCTTTATTCAAATTTAGAATACCGTAAAATCTAGTAAAGATTTACTTTTTGTAAAGCAGCGGAATAGAAAGAAGTTAATGTTATCGAAGTTCAATTATTTGATATTTATCAATCAGCATCCCTTTTTGAAATAAATGCTTAACATAAATTTAAATCAATTTGTCTATCATTGACCATCACTTTTAATAAATATTCGTATTCAGTTGGAAATTTTATCAATTTGGAGCTGATTTACCATAAATCTTTTGTGATTACCTTAATAATTTGCAAATATTTACTACTGATTAATTTCTTATAATTAATATTTAATAAAAAGTGGATCTAGGAGTATATTTATAAACAGGCCTACAGTATGTGTTTAAGGGTGACCTGTGTACCTTGAAATTATTTATGATAGAGATATTAAAAAAAATTGAAGAGATCTTATAATGGTCTTATTATTAATTTTTTTGATAATACTCATCCAAAGGAAATGTCTAAGGCTTTTGTAATAAACTATCCTTTTTCATTATCCCAAACTGTTAAGAATTATTCTGCGATATTAGTGTCTTTCTAATTAATAATGTTGATTTGTTACTGCATAATCTCCATCTTCCTGCAAAAAGGTGATATTCAAATCCATAGTCTTTGAAGAAATTATTTCACATTATTTATCTGAATTGAATGCCATGTGTACAGACTCTGAATTATTGATCATTAAGCTTGGACACCTAAATTGTATTTATTATAATACTTTGTTAAACAGGTTACTTTGACTTTCTTACAATTAACAACATCAACTCCTGAAATTGTTTACTAAAATTTTCAACAATAATTACATCAAAAACCAATTCAACTTTTTCACACTTTTATAAAAATATTGATTTCACTTTTGCTTTAACTAGAATACCACAATTCTTGCAATTTTCTACAAATAGAGATTATTTCATTTCTATTTCATCATCTTTGAATTCTATCAACTTTTCATTTTAATAATTTTCTAAGAACCAATTTTCCTTACAATATCGTTTTGGTTCTTTTGGTTGTTAAACTGCTACTTATTATGTTGCTTATTATTATTTGCCTATAGTAGGCTATAAAGGGTCAGATTTTTCAACATTTTTCTATACAGGTTTTAGTCCTAATCAGAATAAATTTTAAAGATACTTTTTGTAATATCAGCTCCTACATTTAATTCTGCAAACAAAGCTCCTCTAGAATCTCCAGAATCTGTATGAGGAGCTGGAGCTGCAAATTAAGGAGGTGGAGGTGGAGGAGGACCTCTAGGAGGAGGTGGAGGAGGAGCTCCATGGGTTTATTCTTAGGTCAAAGCACTGAAATATTATTCAAAAGTAAGCGACCCTTTGCCATTCCATTCCAAGCCCATTTTATAATTAGTTATTACGAAATCTTATATTAAAATAATTTATACCTGGTAACCATTTTAATGCCCCAATAAATGCGTCATACCATTTAGAAACCTCTGCAACCTTCTATTATTTTAATTTAAATCCATTAAACTCAGCTGATTCAATAGCACTTTCTACTTATATCTTTGGACCATCCAAAGTTACCCAGAAAGCTGCTTAGCTACCTTCAATCATTGCTTTCACTTAATATTGAAGAGCAGGCGTTTAGAATTTAGCAATTTTGTTCACTTATTCAGTGATAAGTTTTTGGATTTATTTCATTTAGTCTGGAGTTGGCTTTTTTGTGTTTGTAGAATGTAAAATAGCGTTCTCCATTATCAAAAATATTTTCATTACAATTGGTGTCTATTATTTTAAGATTTGATTTATTACAATATCCTTAAGAGCCTATTCAGAAAGACTCTTAGAAGCCTCAACAAAAAGGTTAAGTTTATCTTTGAATGGCTATAATGCAGCTAATGTCTGAGGACTCGACTATTAAGTTTGAGTGCCACCCTCTAACTGTTAAACAATCTTCTCTAAAGACTTTATGACGTTCCGTATTTCAGCTGCCTATTATTAACTCATTAAATTTAATGAAAAAGAAATGATATTTTTATATTTAAGATACCCCCTATTATTATTATTAATTTAATGATAACTTAAATCGATATAAATAATCCTTAATCCAATCACATTTCTTCTGATGATGAACCAAAACAGCATTCCAACCCAGGATAATAAGAATTAAAAAAGCTTAAAAAAATTATTGATTTTACAAAAGAAGAATTTGAACAAATTAGAAAAGAATTTTAAGATTAATACATAAATGTTTCATAATTTGTCTTTATTTTGTAAGATATAAAAAAAGCTGATGTACAAACTTTAGTCTATTTCTATTAACTTATTGATACTTTAGAAAAAAACCTCGTAAACTTTGAATAATTTTCAAATTTTTTGGTTGAAATGTATGATTGGATTAATAGAGAGCATTCATTATATACAATAAAGTTAAAATAAAAAGAGATTGAAGGGTAAAAGATTAATCCTATTGATAAAATGTTTGAAATAGACGGCCAATTCGCATATTTAGAATAAAATTAAAAAAAATTATGCATTTTAAATCCAAACACTTTTGAAGAAATAACTTAAATATCAATTAGCAATATTAGCATTTTAAATGTTCTATATATAAAAGATTTCTAAACTTTGGTGATGAGCAGTAATGACAAATTCTTAAATTTTTATGATTTGAAAGCTAATAAACTATAAAGCAGGTTTTAAGTTCCTGAATTATAAAGCCATTTATAATATAGTTAAGAAAATAAAGTAAACTATTTTTCATATTTTAATAGGTTTTATACACAGCAACAGATAATGGGTCTATCTATTCATGGGATATAGAGAAAATATTTTCTAAAGAATTTTTAGAGTTTATAAAATCTGGGCCAAAGTTATCAGATTGTTTCAAATTAGTTATTGTTGATTAACCTTTAATGATAGAAGAATAAAAAAAATTAGATAAATAAGAAAATAAAGATAAATCAGAAAAATAAGATGGATTGGTTAAAAAAGGCATAACATGTATGTTGTGCATAGATTGCTTAGAAATATTAGCAGTAGGATCAAATGATACTTTAATAAGACTTTACGAAAACAAAATAAAAACAACAGAAAAATAAAAAATGGCAGACACTAAAAAAACTAGGATTGGAATTAAGAAAACTTTATCTGGTGATCACAAAGTTTTGCAAGGACATAAAAAAAGAATAAAATAATTTTCCTATTGTCCTGAGTTTAAATATTTAATATCCTGTTCATATGATTATGATGTAGTTATTTGGAATATATATTTGGAACATCCAGTGGCAAAATTATTAGGTCATGAAGCTTCATTGGTTTCAGTTTTGAGTATTAGTAAAAGAATACCAATAATTGTATCATGTGATATAAAAGGTGTAATCAGAGTTTGGGATCCAAAAACTTTTCAATCCATTTAACATATTAAATTAGATGAAACAAACAACAATATTAAATCAATAATTTATTTGAAATAAAAAGATATAGTTATTGTTGGGTGTAGAAATTTTTTAATGTATGAATTTTAATAATCGTTTGATCCAAATGTTACAGATGATATGCCTATTTAATGCTTATGTTATTCAAATAAATATCTGGAATTACATATAGCAACAAGAAAAACTATAAAAACTTGGTGCATGAGAACTGGATTGATAAAAAGATTAAGTGGAAACTTTATAAATCATGATATTTAATCTTTTTGTTTAGATTATACACAAAGAAGAGGCTTTATAGGAACACATTTAGGAAATATCTTGTAAATTTTAATCTTATTTTAAGTTGCGTAGATCTTTTAACAGGTAAAGTCATTAAAGAAATGAAAAATAACTTTCTGAAAGAGATTTCTCATATTTCCTATAGTTAAATTTACCATACTTTAATTGCTTGTTCATGGGATAAATAAATAAGAGTTTATCATGATGAAGACAATAAAGAAATAATATTAAGAAATATTAAAAATGCACATCCATCTGAAATATATTGTGGTGCATTCTCTGAAAATTTAATGTTAATAGCTACAAGTTCAAAATAATAAGAAATTCGAATCTGGGATTTTGAAAAAGGAACTTAATTTTCAAGACTTAAAGCTAGCGGAGAAGTATTATATCTTAAATTTTTGGATCCTTATCCATTATTAGCATGCTCAGACCATTAAGGTTAAATTGTTATTTATATTGTTTTGTCAAATGATCTTGCTTTACCTCCAAATTAATCAAAATCATGTGCTGTTATTTGGAAAAATATGTTTACAATTATGAAAGCATCTCCAGTTTATTCAATAGAATTTAATAACATTGATACTTGTCTGCTGATAGGTGACGAAAATGGTGATATTAGAAGTTTATCTATTTCTCAAATTATAAAGAATTGTAACATTAAAAAAATTAAGCATTCTGACATTGCTCAAAATAGAAATCCACACAGATTTTTTTAGCTCAATTACTAAGAATATGATTTTTAATTAGAATCATTATGTCCTTTATTGAGCGAAAGGAGTGCTTGTCAGGTAGCTGTTTGGAAAGCTCATAAAACTTAAATAAAATAGATTTTAGTAAGTTATGAATTTCAAGAAGGTCTAATAATATCATTATCACTTGATATGTAGGTTAAAATTTGGAATAACGCAGGAAAACTATTATTAATTTTAAAATAAGGCTAGAATTAACCTTATAATCTAATAACTATTTCAAAATTTAAAACAAAAAATTAATCTTTAATCGATTAAGTTGAGTCAGAATTACCTAAATGTAACCATTTATTTCCTTTTATGTTTAGTAAGATCTGCTGTGCCAATTAAAAAAACTACTCGATTCAGATCAGTTACTCAACATGATAAAAATAAAACCCTTCTAGGATTTGACTTTAAAGATTAACATAAATAACTAGATTAAATTGATAGTTTATCTATATTCTAGACTTTGAAGGAATTAGAAAAAATGGAAGAAAAAAAAGAACTAAGAAAAAAAAGAGAACAAGAATAATCTCTAAAAGACCAGAAAGGAATAAGCTACTTTAACAATAAAAGATAATATTATTGATAATATATACAATAATTAATTTATTTCATTGTTTATTATTATGAATTATTCATAATTTTCTTTTTCACAATTGGGAAAGCAAATTTTACAAGAAAATAAAGACTTACAAGATCGCTATACATTAGAATTACTTAATAATTATAAGTCTCCATAGTTCTTTCAACAAGCCTAAGAAAATAGATTAGAAAAATAAATTTAGAAATAGAACGAAATCATCAAACTCTTAATGGAAAAATAAGAATCAGTAAAAAATAATATACAACTGAATAATAATTAAAATAGATAATTTTAGCAATAAGATAAAACTTAGAATCCAACATACTTGGGCTTTTCTTAAATTCCAGTTATGCAACCACTTCCTCTTCCTCCTCCTCCAATATTTATGCCTTCAAACTTTTCATTTATGTAATAGTAACAAGCAGAAAAGTCATAACAAGAAAAATTAAGAATGCTTTTATTAATGAAAAAGCTCAAAGAAGAAAATTTTTTGCTCAAAATGAAATTATCTGAAAGAGGTGAATAACTAGAAAAAACGTTTGAAACTTCTTCTATCAACTAAACTCAATAACAATCAGTTCATAAAAGCGAGAAATAATATAAATAATAGAAAAGAAATTTAGGGCCAACTAAAGAAGATTTTTAAAAAGAAATACAATATTTAGAATAATTAATTTCAAAAAGAGCCATTGCTTAGCTAAAAATTAGAGGTAAGAGATTGAGACTGATGCTTTAATTTATTCATAAAACAAAGTAATCAATTTAATTGAAGATTACTTAATTTTAAGAAAAATTTCCAGAAAATATTTTATAATTTTAGAATGAGTGTTTTGCATGGATGAAGGATTTTACTAAAGTTATTGTCGACAAATTAAAATCATAAAATCCAAATATTATTTTGTATTTAGAAGCAAAAGTAAATCCTAAAGAAGCATAAAAAAGAATGGACTAGCTTAAAATCTACGTGAAAAATTTTATTGATGCAATGTTTGATAATTAAGAAAATTTTCCAAGCTTTTGCAAAAATTACATTTTAAATTTTACACATAATTTTTATTGTACACCTTCAAATTTCTTAACAAAATTTGAAGTTAATAGATTATAATTTACACCATACGGAGGAATAATGTATAAATTTAAATAAAACTTTAAGACTAAATTAAAGATAAGGGCAAATGATGATTATCACAATCATATTTCTTAGAATTTATTTACAATTTCTAAATGATCTGTGGGAACCCATCCCAGCTTCTTCATCAGCAACTTAAAAAAAAATTAATTAGTAATTCCGCTTGAACATTTAATCTATTTGTTCTGCAATTTATATTTTAGCTATAGAAGTGATTCGAGAAATGGCAGCTATTTAACGTGACAATCTTAAATTACTATCAATTGATGTTTAACCAAAACTAAAATCAGGAGGTGTAGTAAAAATGAAAAATTTTGAAGAAAGAGATATTGATAAGGCTAAATTGGAAGGGTTAAAAGAAGGAGATGAACCTATAATTTATCCTCTTTTTGACAAAGTTGAACTGAATCCTTTTTTTGCTGATAACTCTTCTGTCTCCAACTTAAAATCAACAATTGAAGGATGGTCTGAAAATATTTATTCTATTTTACAATAATGCAAAAAAGATATCAATTCTGAAAGAAAAAAATAAGTAAATTTCATCTTGAAAGGATTAGTTTGAGAATGGAGAAAAGATGGTAATAATAAAACGGATTGAAGCAAATCTAAAATAATCCGAGGGGGCTAGATAAATAAGAGAAATATAAAATCAGGTTGCGCAACAAAGAGAAAAGATTGCATAAATGAAAAGATGTAAAATAATATATAGATATTAAGTTTTAAATGTTTCAACAAATCGAAAGTCTGAACACAGTTAATTGGATTTGAAAAATAAATCAAAAATTTCCCATTTCAGTAATCAATCGTGATAAATATTTAAAAATATTTAGATATTTGATTTATTTAAGTCAATGAATTAGATAAATTGCAGTTATTATTAATTAATTTTAATGAGAAATATATATCCTAAATCAAGGAAGATTTTCTTATTTATATTTTTCTTAAAGTTAATTTAAATTATTTTATTCCTTTTTTAATTTCAAAAACTTGATTATAATCAAGTTTAGGTACTTTGTTGTTGTGTTTTTATAAGTCAGAGTTGAAATCAATGTTGTTATATGAATTTACAATAAGAAGTTGAGATCTAATTTCTTGGATTTCATTCTTAATATTTTATTTAACTTCTATAAAAATTCTACTTAATTTCTTCATAAGTTTAATTAAAATATTCTTTCTTAAAAATCTTAATTTTTATGGAGGATCATTCCACAAGCTCACAACCAAATTCATTTAATCTATTTTTGGAACTTACTTTTCTGCAGGCTTTTCAGATTAATCATTAAATTAGATTTTTAAATCAATATGAATCTATTGATGAAATTTGTAATCTTAACCTTATTTTTCTTAGTTCTTTTTAATTTTAATTTTTTCTGATTTGGAATCTAAAATTTAATCTGGCAAAATCAAATTGCCTCAATTTATGTGTAAATCCCCACCAGAAGATTGAATAAATCATTCTTTTTATTCAAAAATATTTTTTAGTATAATAATTATATAGAGATTATTTAAGAGCCAACCTAGTTCAGTTTTTCAAATTATAATTCATAAAAATAATCATCAATAATTGAATGGAATGTCAAAAATATCTCAAATAGTTCCAAATCAAAAGTCATGTGTAAAAATTGTTTTCTTTGAATACTTGGAACAAAACTGGAACAGGAGCAGAACAAGACTAGCACCAAGCCAATAGGGCATTCACCTAGCTACAGCAAGAGAACGGGGCTACTTGAAAACACACTAGATATCCAAAACCATTTGCTACCAAAAATCTTGGTCTTCTAAAGATTATGGTAGGTATAAAAATCTTGATATTTTAAAAGATTATGGTAGATAAAATATATCAGATTCAACATTCTTGGTTAGAAAATTCAACATTATGTGACATTGAGAGATATTTATTAGTCGGCATCCCAACCCAAACCCTCATTATAATGAAATAACTTTATAATGAGTCAACCCAATAAATAAAGATAGATATTCTTATTTGTAAGCTATTATAACTACCTGATGCTAAATTATTTCCATCAGGAGAAAAACAGACTGAGTAGACACTACCATGAACATTTAATTTATTTTTTTATTATCCTGTCATAACAGATAGATTCATCTTTACTTCCAGATGCTAAAGTATTTCCATCAGTAGAGAAACAGATAGATTGAACCCAATCAGCATGACCATCTAATATTTTTTTTTATCCTCCCGTCTTGACTTCCCATAAAATATATAGTTATCATAATTACTTGAAGCTAAAGTATTTCCATCAGGAGAGAAACAGACTAAGTCTACAAAATGATTATGAATATGTAATTTATTTTTTTATTATCCTGTCTTAACATCCGATAATAGGATAAACTTATCATAACTACCAGATGAAAAACAAATTGAGCAGACATCACTTTTTTGACCATTTAATGTAGTTTTTAATTATCCTGTTTTCGCATTCCATAAACATATTGAGTAGTTCCATCTGGTGAGAACCATAATGATAGGACATAATTACCATGACCATCTAATTTGGCTTTTTATTATCCTGTTTTAACATCCCATAATCTGATTGACTTATCTCTAGTA
>CAJJDN010000002.1:0-43925 GCA_905182985.1 Paramecium sonneborni
GAGACAATTCAACATATTGTGACTGCTGAATTAAAACTACTAGTGGGCCAACCCCAACCCCTTCCTAATTGCTAAGATCCATCTTACTCATAAAAAAAAAAGTAGAAATCATATTTCTAAGAACTACCATATCCAATTTAAAATTTTTTTTGAATTTCCTTATCTTTAATTGAGCAACTTCTCTCAATAAAGGGTTTGACAACTCAAATTATCCGTTTGCTTGTGTATTTTCTTTTAGAAATTAATTTATTTGAATTAATTAATTAAAAATCCGAATTTTTCAAATTATCTTACCTTTACAAGTTGTGAAACAAAATTTGCAAGTTATTTTTACGGGTAGTAAAAACTCTGGTTGCATCATCAAAAATAAAATATTTTAAACTAAAAAATTTTTTCAAAATGAAATCAGAATATTTTGATGGCTTTCTTTAGTTGGTTTATTTTGACTCCATCATTATGCTATTATTAAGTTTTACCAGCGCTGGAAAAAATATTCTTTATACGATGTATTCTAATTACGGTTTTAATACATTAGCATCACTCTAATATGTTTGCAATTATCTTTTTGGGCCAATGATGTTACTTGTAGTTGATAAAATTATTGAGTCTGTCAACTTTAAAAAAATATTCATTATTAGTTCATTTAACTTAAACATTTTTTTAGTTGGAGGAATTTTGGTGGCAGGATGTTAGGAATCATGCTCAAAGGTTTTGGTTGAAACTATCACAGTGATTACCTCTTTGATTGCTGGAGTTCTTTAAACAATTTTTTATGTTTCTTTTGTTGCTTACATTAATTTTATGTGTAACAATTCAAATCGAGAATTATTTTTTGGAATAAGTTTTTCTTTTACTAGCATGTCTAATATTTTATCAAATATAATAGGTATGTAAATAAATATATTTAAGGCTATTATTTAAACTAATATTTTGATTTATTTACATTCTACATCATAATTGTTATCATCTCCATTACACTATAAGCTCTATTTTTTTGCATTTGCGATAATAAAATTTAGAAGAACAGAGAAACTATATCAATAGTCAAGGAAATAAAATATTAATTATTAGCTTTATACAAATAACTCACATATAAAAAATATTGCTTATTTTTAGGAGTGCTAATTTTTGCTGGTTTGATGAATTCTGTTATTTATCTATTTATACCTGTTCTTATACAAAAACTAGGATTTTAAGAGTCTGAATTATATAATAAAATTTTTATAACATTTTTAATAACTGGAATTGGTTAAGTGATTGGTGGGATTACAGCAGGTAAATTAAGTGAAAAACTTAAAGAAAACTATGTATTATATTGTAGTTTTATAATCAATTTTGTTGGTATTTTATTATCTTAATTTGGAAATACAAAATAGAATTATTTATTAACTTTATTTGGATGTGGATTAGTTGGATATTCAGATAGTTCTATATCATCCCTAGCTCTAATAGTAGTAACAAAATAAATTTCTACAAAAAATCATGCATTTGCAGGTTACAATTTATGTTAAAGTCTTGGATTTGGATTATCATCAATATGGTGGGCGACTTTTAATGAAAAATCTCTGCTTTATGACTTTTATTATCTCTATATAACAACTTTCTTAAGCCTTATTTCATTTATAATTTATAATCTGTATTTATTGAAAGATGGGGAAAAAAAAGAAAAAGCTTAGTTTTAATTTTTAAATTACACATGAGTATTAATTAGAAAATTATAATATAAAATTTATTTAATAAGAAATAAGAGTTGAAAGAAAAAGAAATCGAAAAGAAAATGAAAATGTTTTTGAATAATTGTTATTTTATGATTCATTCATTTTTCATGAAGCAGTCTGATTAGATACCATACAAAGTATAGTTCTAAACTAGGACTGGGAAACCCCAATTATTATAATAAAGGTTTTACCAATCTCCCAATAGACCTGCAACAGGAATTGGGTAACAAACCTTAAAGAATCCAAAATGTCTTTTACATTTTTCCTTTGTTGATAACTCACTATGTTGATATTATGCTATTACAATAGCTCTGAATTCTTCCATATCTAAGTTTAAGTTCAATGTGTATTGGTTTGAATTAATAGATTGGATCTTTTCATCATAACCAAAAGCAACATTGCTTGTCACATTCCCTGTGAATATATCAGCGACTACAGCTGTTCGAACAGCCACTAAATCTGGAATTGAAGATTCTCCATAGACTGTCAACAATACAGGAACTATGAAGGTATCTGCAACTGAAAAGATGGTTGTATTTTATTCAACATTTTATTAAACAAGAAATCCGTAACTAAAATCAGCCCCAACACCTATAGTAAATCCTTATACAACTAATTCAGTTTAGAAAAGGGAAATATTTTACATTCCATCAAGTTCAATATCTCTAAATGGTTATCCTGTGTAATTTAGATTTGAATTGATAATTTCGAATAAACACATTCCTTCCATAGCAACACAGAATTTAATGTTTAAGTCAGCAATTCCATTTCCTGCTGTACCTTTAAGTGCTAAATCTAATTCTAATTTAGTTCCTTTAACTGTAAATGTTAAAACTGTCTTTTAAAAATCAATTAATCCATTTGAAGGACAACTCAAGGAAGTATTTGGAAGACTTTCAGATAAAAGTAATCTGTGCTATTCTGCTTTTAATTTCATCTCATACATATTTAAACTTCTCTTTTAATTTTTTTTAATAAGTCTTTCCTATATAGATTCCAAAGAATAGCTTTAGATATTTTGTTTTAATTGAATGTCATTCAAAAGGTCTGTATATTCTAAATCAATTTTTGAGTTTCTTAAAATCAAGCTTGACTCATCAGTAACTATAGTCTTATAAGAATATTCTACATCAGCACCTTCAGGTTTAACAGAGTGATCCATAACAATTTACACTGAAATTGTAGAGGAAATAATTTTCTTTTATCTATTCAAAGATGTTGTTTAGTTTTAAGAAAACTAATCTCCAATTAAAAAATTATCATTTAAACAGTCCTCATGTGTAACTTATTTTGTAACCTTGGTATTTCCAAACCAGCTCTATTCTATGTTTCTTTTAGAAATGAATTAATATTTTCCAATAATATATGGATTTAAAATTTAATCTTTATGAATTTGAGTTTCCTAAACATTTGGGCCTAAATGTTAGATAGTTGCGATCAATGTTTATAACATTAAACCATTTAATAAAGATGGTACAACAATATCAATTACTTAACCATTTGAATTATCAGTTACATATTTAACCATTGGAATCTCGTCATAACAAGGACCATAACATCCATCAGCCTAATCTTTAAGGATTCTAAGGTTTCTTGATAACTCTTGAGAGATATTCAAATTGGCATCAAATAAATTATCTTAGAAACTTGTACCATTAGAATAGGTTATATTTTAACTCACCTATAATCCATCTAAAATTATTAAGTGGGTGGAATTTTATTCATTTGCATCTATAGTGACAGTAGTTGTATTTGTGGTAATTAAAGTGCAATTATTTTAACCCGTAGATACTTAGTATACACATAATTAATCTTAGGAATAATAAGAACTTCTCTAATTCAATGTGTAAGATGGAACACTCTAACCTTAAGGTGTAAAAATAATGGTTAGACTCAAAATAGCAGCAAGAATTAAACCAGCCACCAAAGCTTACCTAAAGCGAACCTATTTTTTTTATTAGAAATCCTTTAACAGCATTGTTTCTGCAGGAGCAATATCAAATGAATTTTGTGTTTACATTAAATTTTAAATCTTTTTCCAAAATATTATACATTATATAAATCGAGAATAGGTGCTGTATCTTTTATAATATATTTGATTAATATATATTTTGTTCATATGCTTTTTTCAAATAAATATTCAATAAAATATTTTAGCAATAAGCATAAAAAAGAGTTTATAAACATTGTCTTTATAGCCAGTCTTTTTGCTAACCAAATTTTACATCATCTAAAAAAAAGAAAACTTTTTTCTTGTTATTGATGACTATTTAACAAAATAATTACTACAAAAAGTTGACTAGGAATGAGTTTCCTAATATCCATTTAATAATATTATTAATGCTCATTTATAAAAAATTACACCATAAATAAATCTCTTTATATTATTCAAAAATTAAATTAAGGTATTTCTTATAATGATAAATACTTATAAACAAATTTGATTAAGTTACCAGATAAAATCATAAAATAAGGTTTATTTTAAATTTATTTGGAGAATATAAAACCTATATTATTTTATTATATATATATTTTCTAATTAGTTAAATTTTATAATTCAATTATATGAAAATGCTGTATTCTTAGAACAAAAAGAAGAAGATTGACTAAGCTATTTAAAGTGAATTTTTCAGACATTTTTGGTATTGTAACAACAATTAAGTAAATAAGATTATTAAAAATTCAAAGTATCAAATATGTTTCAGGTGGCATTTTACTTTAATTGCTATAATTAATCATGAATTTTTTGTGTATATTGTACAATAATTAATGTAATTTAGAGCTGCTTTCTTTTTTGAATAGATTTTGTCTATATTAGATTTAATTTAGAAATTATATTTGCTGTAAATTTAATGATTGTTGAATAGTAAAAATAACATTTTTCAACTTTAATTAGAATTCAAGTAATGAATCCTATGCCTGAAAAAATTAATTTTAAATTTTTAATTAAATAAGCTTTATAGGGTGGTAGTTCTTAGAAGGGATACATGAATTAATATTGTGAATAATGTTTATAAATATTATCATTATGGAATAACAGAATTATCCCAAGATTTATAGTTCTTAGGATATTCCTCCATTACATCCATAATTCATGTCAATGTTACAACAATCAACTAATTATTATTCTGATAGATCTGGTAATTCGCCATCTCTAATTTTGTAAAATCCTTCTAGAACACCAGTTGCACTAAATGCCCAACTTGATGCACATTATCCTTAATCTTTAACATATTGGACTGCACCTCTTGATCTCCAATCAATAGAAGTAGAATTGACATTTTTCAAATTCTTTTTCGGTACTTCCAAATCTTTTGGAAGAACTTGATGAATTAAGTATGTAGCTGCAAATTCTTCATCTGTAAGATCTGTGAATTATGTTTCTCCAAAGATTTTTCTTCCAACAGAGCAAGGTTAGCCTCATAAACTTATAATCTATATAGTAGTTCAGATTATTAGTATTATTTATTATAGGTTGCTTAATAATTTGTGAATTATGCTATTGAACATTTTAAAGTGTTCCTATTAACATCAATAAACCAATGGCTAGAAGTATCTTTTCAATTTTTAAATAATATTAAAATACTCAATCATGAACTTTTATAATATAATTTTAATGCACCAATCAAATTAATAAACAATTACTGTACAATTAGAATTCATATTTGCTTCTCTTGGCCTATTAAGGAAGCTATTTGAGACCTAGGCAGAAAGCTGATTTTTGAGTGAGCCATTGCTCTATATTGGGGATTGAGAGATCCCAATGTAGGTTTTTTCTCTTCATTGGATTTTTGGATCTTCAAAGCCACATACTAGTGAAGTACATGATAGTATGAAATAAAAATTAAAAATAACAATAATATTAATTTTTAATTATATAAAATATGATTTTAGTATCTAAGAATTAATTTTTATCTTATTCAGAAAATAGGCTGCATAAATATGTCACAAGAATAGCAATGCATTTAAGAATTTAAATATATATAGCTTTGTAAAGAAACTTCTGTTAAAATTATGAAATATTTGAATTATCGTAGTAAAATATAAATGCAATCTTTTAATACTGAGACAGTTGATAAAATGAATACTTTCCACACTCCTCTTCTACAATGCCTCAATCATTTCAATTGAAGGTTGAATCTTACATTTCTACTTAATGATAAGATGTTTAGAATAAGAGTTTGAGCCACAATGACATCATTGTTTCTCGGAAAAGATGAGCAATCTCATAATCTAAATATTTTTGTATTTGATATTTTATAATGAATTTGTGTTTTGTTTGTTAGTAGGAAATTTAATTCACATTATTTCAAGATGTAATAAGCTATCCATCTGAGCTTTGCAAACCCATTAATTGTAAAAATTATACTAGCAATAATCCTTATCTATTGGAAACCCGTTTAATACCTACTGAATTGCTTCCTCATTCCAAATTATGAAGAACTATGCTTAAAATATAATTTAAAATTCACAAACAAAAAACTTAGGGTTTAAAGAAGAGAAAAGAAACCTAAAGGGTTATTCATTATGAGAGATTATAATGAGACTAGAGCAATAATTGAGTTTGCTGATTGATCAATCTTTGTTGATTTTTTTAACCATATTTATATAGTTCCTCTCTTAAGTATTTAAAATGTCTTGATTCAAGGCTGAAAAAATCATAGTTCTCTCTCTCTTCTTTCATTGCCGAAAATCTCTTGAATTCTTCTACATATCATAATTTTATTCATCTTACTCAGAAAATATCAATATTCTATCCTCGATAGAAAAATTTAATATTTATCTCTTGAAATTATCTTAAACAAGAGGAATAATAAAATTATGATTTAAAAATAAGAAAAAATCTAGGCTCAGAGCCTAATAATTAAAACATACTTCGAAGATCCTAATTTTGTTTAATGTATTTCTTATTTTAGAAATGCACACAAATACAGAAAAATGAATATGCAAGGTCCATTAACATTTATAGAATATTACAAATTTTTAATACCATTGCTAAAAGCATTAACAAAAAGAAGAGCCTCTCTTTTTTTTACTTATTTTATAGAGTATGTTAAATATTAAAATGATGAACATCAAAGTGAGCCTGAAAAGCACAAACAAATTATTACAATGTTAGATTATATAAGAAATCAATATTCCAAGGCAAAGATTAAAAAAAATTCAACTCAGCTTAAAAAGGATGCCTATCTAAGTTTAAAAATTTTACAAGAATTTATCTTAGAGTTTCGTAATATGCGCTGGCTCATTAATAATGTATGGGGGTGGATTAAAGATAATATTGCTTAATTACATCTAGTACTTTAAGTTGATTTTGAAACCAAAGAATTTGAGTAAAATGAAGACAAGAATAATGGCAAGTATAATTAATTACTCAACAAATTAACAAAAATGTAGTCCAAACATAAAAAAAATAGAATTTAAAAGTAAAGTAGCATCAATGTTATTGAAGAAATCTGCAATTGGATTGAAAGATAAAAAGTGAATGCTAAAGAAAGCTCTATTCTAAATTTCATTCAATTTAATTTAGAAATAAAATTTTTTAATTTTTAAGCAAATCTCAATAAATTCACTTAGAATTAGTATCAAATAGAGAACTAAAAAATTCATCAAAAGAATAATGATGAAGTACCTCCTATCCATCAATTACAAGAAAAAATCCAATAAACTTAAAACTCTGCAGAAGAAAATTTCACCAACTCATTCAAATCGAATAACCAAATAGAATAATGTTAAGAAGAAAATATCTACGAAGATCAAATAGAGAACTAAAAAATTCATTAAAAGAATAATGATGAAGTACCTCCTATCCATCAATTACAAGAAAAAATCCAATAAACTTAAAACTCTGCAGAAGAAAATTTCACCAACTCATTCAAATCGAATAACCAAATAGAATAATGTTAAGAAGAAAATATCTACGAAGATCAAATAGAGAACTAAAAAATTCATTAAAAGAATAATGATGAAGTACCTCCTATCCATCAATTACAAGAAAAAATCCAATAAACTTAAAACTCTGCAGAAGAAAATTTCACCAACTCATTCAAATCGAATAACCAAATAGAATAATGTTAAGAAGAAAATATCTACGAAGATCAAATAGAGAACTAAAAAATTCATTAAAAGAATAATGATGAAGTACCTCCTATCCATCAATTACAAGAAAAAATCCAATAAACTTAAAACTCTGCAGAAGAAAATTTCACCAACTCATTCAAATCGAATAACCAAATAGAATAATGTTAAGAAGAAAATATCTACGAAGATCAAATAGAGAACTAAAAAATTCATTAAAAGAATAATGATGAAGTACCTCCTATCCATCAATTACAAGAAAAAATCCAATAAACTTAAAACTCTGCAGAAGAAAATTTCACCAACTCATTCAAATCGAATAACCAAATAGAATAATGTTAAGAAGAAAATATCTACGAAGATCAAATAGAGAACTAAAAAATTCATTAAAAGAATAATGATGAAGTACCTCCTATCCATCAATTACAAGAAAAAATCTCATAAAATTAGAGCTATGCATAAGATCTAAATATACCTAACTGCCACCCCATAGAAGAAACCGAAAGCGACCAACTAGAAAAATAAGAAATTTATCAAGTGGAGGACGATTTTTAAGAAGAAGAGTATTCAAAACCTCTTTTCAATCAAATACAAAGAAAAACCTAATAAACATAAATCTCAATAGAAGAAATTATGGCCGATCTATAAATAACAAATACAGATTAAAAAGAAGAAATCTAACAATCAAATCATTAACAAGATGAAATCTATTTTGCTATATATGCTATTGCCTCGAGTTAACAATAAGATGGGGTAGAAAAAAAATTATGATGCTTCTTCTTAATTTTAAATATATAATTTCAAATATTTTTTCATCACAAATTAAATTATAAAATAACATCCTTTCTCTTTGTTTAAGTATATTATATTCTCTTAATATAATAAATTAAACTGAAACAAACAAATTTTTTAATATTTTTAAAAAGATCCATTCAATTTGGTTACTTGATCAAAAGTTTTAAAAAAAAAAATTGAAATTATTTATAAATCAATTTTTTTACCCTAAAAGGGGTTTGGCTAATGAAACCTAGTTCCTTATAATACCTACCTAGTCCAGCAATGTATAGTGGTGTTGGGGTCGGCTTGACCTTCGTAACAAGTCCTTATGAATATAAGGAAAATAATTCGAATTCAATTTTGACTTATGAATATAAGGAATATAATGCGATTTAAAGTACACACAATATAACTAGCCCGAAAAACATAAGTAGTACGAGAGTTGGATGTGTAACAAAAAACTGAAAAAAGGCCTCCACCCTCCCCAATAGCCAAATGGGGATTGACTATTAGAGATAATAGATAAATGGTTTTTATTTAACATCAGCATTAAAAAAAAATTATTTAAGAGATTTAGATTTTTTAATATAAATAAAAAAAAATTATATTAAACAAAAATGGGGATGGTCTAAAATATATCCGATAATATTGCTATATATATAGTGTAGTTGGGGTCGGGTTGACTTGCAGTCTTTCTACAATAAAGTTGATTTTCATAATTATAAAATCAAAAACAATCTTATAATATTTGAATGATCACATTACAAAATTATTAATTACATTGTTTTTAGATTGAATTTATTAATATATTCTTTAAATTAACCTTCAGTTTGTTATTTTGGCGATTCTTTTGAATTCAGTAACTTTATGTTTAATTGTAAACAGTTTATTTCTATAATCTTTTCCAATAGAATATTTGTTAAACTTTGCATTTATTTAGTTTTGAAATTGCTCACATTATTTTTATTTTGATAGATTTTTTTTTGGTTTCTATTATAGTTTTTCTCAAATTTCAGGCAAGCTTGGTAATCGTCTTTGATTATTTTCTTATTATCAAACTAATTAAATTTAACTTAAAATGTTATGCAAAAGGTTTATAATTTTTATAATAATATTAATAAATATCATAAAAACATTTGTTTAGCTTCCTAATATAAATCATCCTGAATAATATCAGGCTTTTCTATTTCCATTAATTAAAAAATATCTTTAATTTCAGGATCCAAAACATTTTCTGAATCCTTCTTGTTATTCAAAATACTGAAAATACTATTAATAACACCTAACTAAATTTAATTCTCTAATTCTTCAAAAATTGTCTATTTTTTTAAATCTTATTCTAATCTGTCGATTTTTTATAAAAAATTATCTGATTTTTAATCAATAACTTATCTTTTCATGCTAATAATTAATTTCTTTTTCATGAAATTGAGCATTTCTTCTGAAAGATATTCTTTATAGAAAGGGTCATCCAAAATGATCATAAAAGAATCGTAATTTATTGGTATAAGCAATCTTTATTTTTGCATGCTTCTCTTATCTTTCTATAATTTTTATTCAATTATGATTGATTCATTATTAATTTATTAAGGCTTCATATATGGAAGTAACGATAAAGCTTCTTATAATATATTTATACTCATCAATTCATCAGTTCTTTTGCCATTATTAATTTCCTATAGTTTTTTCATTAAATNTACACACAATATAACTAGCCCGAAAAACATAAGTAGTACGAGAGTTGGATGTGTAACAAAAAACTGAAAAAAGGCCTCCACCCTCCCCAATAGCCAAATGGGGATTGACTATTAGAGATAATAGATAAATGGTTTTTATTTAACATCAGCATTAAAAAAAAATTATTTAAGAGATTTAGATTTTTTAATATAAATAAAAAAAAATTATATTAAACAAAAATGGGGATGGTCTAAAATATATCCGATAATATTGCTATATATATAGTGTAGTTGGGGTCGGGTTGACTTGCAGTCTTTCTACAATAAAGTTGATTTTCATAATTATAAAATCAAAAACAATCTTATAATATTTGAATGATCACATTACAAAATTATTAATTACATTGTTTTTAGATTGAATTTATTAATATATTCTTTAAATTAACCTTCAGTTTGTTATTTTGGCGATTCTTTTGAATTCAGTAACTTTATGTTTAATTGTAAACAGTTTATTTCTATAATCTTTTCCAATAGAATATTTGTTAAACTTTGCATTTATTTAGTTTTGAAATTGCTCACATTATTTTTATTTTGATAGATTTTTTTTTGGTTTCTATTATAGTTTTTCTCAAATTTCAGGCAAGCTTGGTAATCGTCTTTGATTATTTTCTTATTATCAAACTAATTAAATTTAACTTAAAATGTTATGCAAAAGGTTTATAATTTTTATAATAATATTAATAAATATCATAAAAACATTTGTTTAGCTTCCTAATATAAATCATCCTGAATAATATCAGGCTTTTCTATTTCCATTAATTAAAAAATATCTTTAATTTCAGGATCCAAAACATTTTCTGAATCCTTCTTGTTATTCAAAATACTGAAAATACTATTAATAACACCTAACTAAATTTAATTCTCTAATTCTTCAAAAATTGTCTATTTTTTTAAATCTTATTCTAATCTGTCGATTTTTTATAAAAAATTATCTGATTTTTAATCAATAACTTATCTTTTCATGCTAATAATTAATTTCTTTTTCATGAAATTGAGCATTTCTTCTGAAAGATATTCTTTATAGAAAGGGTCATCCAAAATGATCATAAAAGAATCGTAATTTATTGGTATAAGCAATCTTTATTTTTGCATGCTTCTCTTATCTTTCTATAATTTTTATTCAATTATGATTGATTCATTATTAATTTATTAAGGCTTCATATATGGAAGTAACGATAAAGCTTCTTATAATATATTTATACTCATCAATTCATCAGTTCTTTTGCCATTATTAATTTCCTATAGTTTTTTCATTAAATCTTAGCCAAACATTGGAATTTTTAATGGTGAAGATTTATGATCTCTTTTATAATTTTTCCTATCTCTATTTCTACTAGATGTCCTTGATGATTTCTAATTAAATATTAATTAAACTTTTTTTTTTGATTTGTGCTTTGAAGAAGATCTGTGGCTGCTAACTTTTTCTTTTTTTTTATGTTTATTTTTTTTTCTATCTGGTGTGGGCATTAAGTTAAATTAATAATTAATATTTTAATATTTTAATAAATTATTTGATAATAATTTGATAGTCATCTTCACCTAAACAATAATTTAGCTTCCTCATAAAGTTCTTTTTCAAAATTAGTTTGTGTTTCTATTTCCATCGGTTACAGTAAATCTTTGATATCTGTATTTAATTAACTATTAGTTCCATCTTCTTTATTATTTTGAAGCACTTTAAATATACTTTGAATTAAATTTAATTGCTATTGTTGTTATTATTGCTATAATGATTCATCTTAAATAATGGGTTTTTTGAGGTCCTATTCTAATTTTTCTATTTTCTCATTAAATTCTTCTTATTTTTAATCTTGCACTCTTTTTTTAATTAGATCAATTATTCTTTTTTTAATTTAAGAAAATATATCGTCTGTCAATTATTCTTAATAAAACTAATCTTCTAAGATTACCATTAATGTATCATAAGTAAAAGGTACTAACAACCTCTGCTTAAAAGTATTCTTCATATTTTTTTATTACCTTGAGCTTTTTTTTGTTCCAGGTGTTGGTAAAACAATTGGAATTTGCTAATTAATAATTGGAAGAAAACCAAATGCTATAGTTTATTGATTTATTATATACCTGATAATCCCATCAATTATTATTAATCATCATTTGAAGGCCTTCTTCCATCCTTCATTTGCTCTTAAATCTTCTTTAAAATTTCTAAGTTAAATCCAGGAAGGCTTCCAAACATATCTGTTAATTGTTTGTCACTTAAAGTCTATGTATTATGTGGAGATTCTTTAATCTCTTTTTTATAATCCTTTTTTTTTCCTCTACTTGGTGTTCTTGAAGATTTCTAATTTTAGTAAGCAAAGATACTTTTTTCTTCGATTTGTGCTTTGGAGAAGATCTATGACTACTATCCTTATCTTTTTTCTTATGTTTATTCTTCTTTCTTTCTGGAGATGGCATTTAATATAATAAATAAATATATTATAATAAGGAAAATTTATTAAATTTCTAAGTTTAAGTTTGAGCAATTTAAAAACCCAACTTTAACATATTTTGATATTTCTTTGATAATTAGAGTAATGAAATTCTGTTTATTATTTAAAATTTACAAATGTGAAAGAGAATTATTTTTGTAAGTATTGAATTGATTTACTTTATGTTAATTCTGAGTTTTTGGTTGTATAAAAATAATAGTATTTTTTATCAATATAATTTATAAACACAAAAAATCATTAGAATGTCGAAATAACAAGCCTCGGTAGCTCAAAAACTCTAATTTGGTGATTATGAGAAAGTCAAATTTACGTTTAGTGGGTTAGACAAATATATTGTTATGGTAAATTTAAAATTTTAAAAGGCAAGGAATTAAATACAAAAATTGCTTTGGAAGATTTAAAGTTTACATTCGCAAATATTTTAAAGACAGACTTTTTTGCTAAAAGACTTGAATATCAAGTTGTGAAAGGATTTAATTCTACTACATTAACATCTTAAAAATCTTTATCCCAATAAGATATTCCAATTGACTATAAAGGTACAGGTCCAGGTTAATAACTTAATATACAAGTTAAATTTACCGAAGAAGGAGCATGATCACCCAATATTCATTTTTATTGAAAATTATAAAAATTTTGTTAAAAATTTCAATCAAAAGAAAGATTTGAATTTCTATATATTAATAAAGTAGTGTAGGAAAAGCATATTTTTTAAATAACAATAGATAAAAGTATGATTTTAAATAATTTAGCCAATATTTGAATGTATAAGAGTGTAAAATATTATTATTAAATGAGTTAATGCATTTTAGAAGGTCTTATTTTGGTGATTATAAAATTCATATCTAAAATTATTGCATAGATTGATGTAGATTTTTTATTTTTAAGATTTGTATTAAAGAAATTATCGTAACATTTTAATTGATTATTACATTTTTGAACATTAAGATTGTTGAAAATCTCAATCAATCTAAGTACTATAGTGACATTATCTATTTTTTCCCTTGTTTGATTTTAAAAAATAAGAATCATAAAAAGGCTTTTATCCAAAAAAATTGATCAAGAAATTGAAAAATCGGTAACAATCCACAAGATTTTTGAGATAGATTAACATTTTGATACTTTTATTTTTGGAATAAACTTATAAAACCAATAAATACAACAAAGCATAAGAGTAAAAGAGAATTACATTTAATTTAAAAAATAAAAGAGCTTATTTAGCCCAATAGAATTTAAAATTAGATGAAAACGTATATTGATTATATTAGAATGAAGCTGCTGGTATTTATCATAAATTATAAAAGTAATTGCAAAAAATGCTTAGTCAATAAATTGATAATTTAGTCTAAAAACTAAAGCGAATAAACTCATCAATATATCAAATAAATAGGTATTAATTTTAAAGAGCATTCTATACCCTAACGAATAATGAAGACTAATAATTATTATCGTGTAAGAAACATTCAATTAAGTCGTTTTGGAAATGATTTTTACAATCATAAGGATTCATTGATTTTTCAAAAATACAACCTAGCAAAGGGACATATCTCTTTTTATATTTTTTTTTATATTATTTTATTATTTTTATATTTATGAGTTTTAGTATACATTAATTATAATAGATGTTTGAGGATAAAGATAAAAGTGAACCTCATACACCTATGTTTAGTGGAAAAACAGGTTCTTTGGATAAATTTGATTTTCTTATTTCATAAATTGAAGAGTTAAAGATGTAAAATAATGAATTTAAAAATTAAATCCAAACTCACTAAAATGAATTAAATTTGAAAATAAGTATTTATTTGTTTCATAATTTAGAGAATAATGGTGAAATATAAACTTAAATCAAAGAAATTGAAAAATAAATATAAAATGAAATTATTCAAAATAAATTATTAACTTTTAATTACATAAAAAAGCATGAGGAATGTTTTGAGATTAAAAAATAAATCATCAATAATTAGAAGCAATAATAAATAGTTTCAATACCTGATCTGAATAATCCAAATAGGCCTTCGGATTGTTCTACAGCTCCAAGTCCTGGAATGAAGGTTTAAATTAAAAGAGCTTATAAAAAAGTTTCAAGTGTAATTTTCAGTGACTTTTGATTAAATTTTATATTATTATTTGAATAGAGAATGAGTAGAATAATAAAATATTAAATATAATATAATAAAATAAGTATGAGTTTTAGTCATGAATAATTGATAAAAATGTTAAATAATGAATCCTTCCAATTATCTGAACCCACTACACCATAAGTTTAACCAAAAGAAGATGAAACATAATTATTATAGAGATAGTTATTGGACTTAATGCAATAAAACTCATAATTTAATAATTAACTAACCATAATTAAGGATTAGATAGTTAAACAAGATTGTAAAATATATTAATAAAATAGGTATATTTTAAAATTTGTCAAAAACTAAATATAGATTAGAAAGTTAGTTACAAGAATAAATGTAAAAAAATTAAAAATTATAAGAAGAATGTGATTTGAAGGATTAGGAAGAAAAAGAATTAAAATAATAAGTATCAATAACAAGACCCAAAAAAAGATTGTTTACTTAACAAAGTGTTGGCAAAGTAGTAAATTTTAATATGACATATAATAATAATTAGAAGAAAAATTCAGTTATTGTGTCAATAAAAAAGTGATTAAATATATAAATGGATCATAAATTTTGAAATATACATTTAATTATAATTTCTGTATTTGGCAATGATAATCCCATGAGACATTTGTTTTAAATGATCCACTTACTTGCTTATTCAATAAATTCTGGGAATTCAATCTAATCTTATTCATTCTACTTATTTGATTCTAAATTAGTACTACTTGAATGTGACGAGTTTTCTTGAAAAGAATTGTTCTTGTTAGATTCATTTTCAAGTTATTATTTTTTATTTTTTTAGTAATCTAATTAAGCTTGATAGACGGTACAATATGTATAAGATATCTAAAAATATAAATATAATTAAATTACAATAGTAATCCATGTATTTTCTTTATTTTCATGATATCTTAAATTATTAGGTAATTATTCTAAAAATATTTATTTGCTTAAGCCTAATTGGTTTAAATATTCATCTGAATATTCCCAATGTCCATTTTCTTCTTTAAATTAAACTAATTCAAATAAGTTTTAAAATCTTTATTCACTCATATATTCTAAGATCATTGATGAAGAAGCTCCTCCTAAGAGTCCTCCAATAAAACCACCTATTAAAGCACCAAATATTGGAACTGGAATCAAAGCTTATCCTATTAAAGCTCCGCTTAATCCAGAACCAACATTTGCAGTTGTAGAAATTAGTAATTTATTTAATTAAGTATTTTTACTTTTTTATGAAGAAGATTCATTTGAATATATTTTTGCTGTAAAATATCCAAATGCTCCTAATGCAAATAATTAACCAATAACTGGCATTTAAGTTGCTATATATGTTAGAGAACCACTTACAACAGCAGTTTAACCAAAATCAACCAAAAATTCTTTTCTAGAGTTGTATTTATTAATATTGGCTAAACAATTCCCTAAAGATGCTCCAATATCACCAGCTGCACTAGAAAAATGAGTATTAAATGTTTCTCCTTATAAACCATTTATTTTTATTGTTTCAGAAAAAGCACTCTAAATTTCAGCTGTAGATTCATTAAATGTAATAAATTACATTCTTTCTTCACTAATATCAAAATCTTCATGAATTTTATTAACACTTTATTAAAAATTCAAAGAATCAAATGCTTATTAAATTGAACTATATTCAGTTTTAGATTCTTCTTTCTTTTTTAGTAATTATTCTGGAGTTAGTCCTTCTAAGGCTTCAACAAACATCCATCTGTTTTAAACAAGCTTTGCATTTGTAATTACAATTTTATCTATTGGCTTATGTATAATAAATCTTTATTTAGATTCATCTTCACTTTCTATGTCTAAAAGTATTCCAAATCTTTAATTTCTTTTAGAAACAATTTTATGTGTTACTACTTTTTTATTTTTATTTGTTATTTTTGTAATTGCTTATTCAATAGCTTCTAATTCATCATTATTTTCTTTAACGTATTTCAATACAGTATTTTAAAAAGGAGTAAATACTATTAATTAATTATTTATTTACTATCTTCATCATGCCTATTTATATATAAATTCATCAAATCAAAATAATTGATAACTAGTCGAGCAAATTCTTCTTTAGCATCCTAACTTGATAAATGAAAAATTGTAAAATCTTGGTAATTTTCAACTAAATCATATGCCCTAACGGACAATTCCTAAAACAAACCCATTAAAAGATATTTATTGCATAAATTACATTTATTTGTAATATTTATAAATTCATTAGTTATTGTTTTTAATGAGTTAGAACAGTCATTGAAAATTTATACAACCACTTTATTTAATAGAAGAATGAGATCTTTATAATTCAATTGTTCAATAATCATTTAATATAGTAATCCTTTAGCAGTACCCAGCATATTGATTAAAAATGTTACTATTTTTTTTTCTATTATACTGTTGAACCAATTCAAATTAATATTGTCATCAAGAATATCCTACCTATTTTCTATCATAATATTCATTACATTTCAACATAGGTAAAGAAATCTTATTTGAAAAACATGGTATATATATCTTAAATTTATGTTAGAGCATATAAAAAAACTTAAAGATCTAAAAGTAATTGAGATTTTAAAGTTGAATTAAGTTCTGTATTTTTTAAATTTTCCTCTACTTAATGTGTTATAAATAATTTCTTAGGTACCATATCTCTTTTAACAGATAAAATATATAGTTTTATTGACAATTAAAACTTCTCTTTAATGATTGCCAAAATATTATTAAATTCATTAGTAACTTCTGCATCGTTAGGATTCATTTTGCTATATATCAAATAATTTGGAAGAAGAGTATCTATTCTAACTTTTGGATTAGCAATAAATTATTCTAAAAATTTTGATATCATTTTAAATAATATAAATTTATTCTTAATGCATAATGATCAGAAGGTGTTTTAACCTCTCCCTGTTTTTATGGCTCTCTAATTTTATATATGGGCAATACTTCAGTACCTATAATTTCTATTTTATTGGCTTAATACAATCCACTTTAATATTATTTATTATAAATATGTACCCATTCTTAAGCAACACTCGATCAAATCTTCTTTTAAAATCTTCTATTATAAAAGTATATCCAGGATTGTCAGGATAGAGTTGTTTCCATAAATCATTGTATCCAGATGAAATTGATTCTTCATCTTTTTATGTTTCCAAATTAAAATCACCCATGATAATAACATTTTCTTTTTTTTCTAATTCTTTGTATACACACTACAATTATTCATATCTAGCTTTTTCATTATAAACCATAGATTCTAGATGTGAAGTTCCAATAATTAAAGAATGCTCATTAATTTAACATTCCATGTATAAAAAGGTTCTTCCAAATTAAGAATTGAATGGTAATTCAGAAATAAATATTGGTTTTATTTTACTAAGTATCAAAATACCATAATCTCTAATAACATTTCCAGTAATGTAATAAGTTTATTAGATAAATTTGTCGTTGGACATCATTATTTAAAAATTTCTGGTTACTTCTTAAAGACAAACAAAATCACAATTGCTTTGTTATATTATTTTTAAAATTTCGATGACTCTTTCATTGAAATTGTGCTTATCAAACCAAACATTATATGTTAGAAATGAAATCTCCTTTTACATTATTTTTTCCTTTTATTTTTAACACTCTTCAATTTTCCAACCTTCTTATTTAAAGACTAAATACTAAAGAGAGTTTGATGTTTAAAAATATTCCTTAATATAATTCATTTTATATATTATTAAATTCTGACAATAGAAGATAGTTAATATAATACCTTAATAATTAAATTCTTAAAAATTCTATTATCTTAATAAATATTTTAATTTCATGAAAAATTTTAGAATTTATTTAGTTGGAGAATCAAATAGTGGAAAATCTTCGATTATTAATGCTTTAAAAAACAAGCCATTTAATTTTAACATTTCTTAAACTATTGGTGTGGATTATTGGAGCTTTACAAAAAATCAAACCAAATTTGAAATTTATGATACAAGTGGATTGAAAAAATTTGAATAAGCAACTATATTAGGTATGAAAAGCGCAAATTTAATAATTATATGCTTTGACCTATGTTCAAGTACAGCTTATCAAGATGTAGAAAAATGGTTGAATATTGTTCTAACTCATAAATCAGTAACACAAACTATTATTATTGGAAATAAAATGGATAAGTAACTATAAAAGAAAAATGAAAACATAAGACATTTGATTCAAAATTATTCTTTCTATAAAACATCAGCACTAAATTCCAAAAGTGTTAAGAAAGTGTTTGAGGATATAGTTCAAAATTTATTAATAACTAGCCAAATAGTTGATAGAGTTGAAATAAGCCCCATGTTAGTTCAAGTATAAAAGAGAAATTGGTTATGCTTATGTTGAATTGAAAATTACTGAAAAATTTTCTATTTAATTTGTAGTTATATTTCATAACCTTATTTAAATTTTTTATAAATTTATTTAAATATTAATGAGAAAAGAAGATAATATGTCATGAGAGAAACTTTGATAATGTTGTAATGAATTTTCTTTAATAAAAAATATATAATGATTAAAAAATGAATAATATAAAAACTTTATTTTTAGAAATAAAAACACAGAAATTAATATAAATAGAAATATTGAATAATAATTTCACATTAAGGATGTAAATTGATTCCAAAATTATAATCTTTGTTGTTATTTGTTGTCTTTCAATTAAATGATAATTGGATGCCCATTATTTATGTTTCCAAGGGTTTGATGAAAAATGATTGCAATTTCATCCTTGTTGAGCTGTTTAATAGAAATTTTGAAAATGCATTTGTAAAAATTGATTATTCTATTGATAGTGGACAGCTATTAATATTATGCGGGTATTTCTTTTTGAAGATCTTTAATCACATTATAGAGTTATTTATTGTAAGATTAAATTTGATTTAACTTAACTTGAAAATAATTATCAGATTCTATTTCTTCAATTAATTTAGATGTTAAAGAGAAATATTCTTAATTTTGGCTTTAGAGAATAGATTGATTTTAATCTCTGAAAGCTTTGCTTAACAATTTAATCTCATTGCTTTATTAGATCTATTAATCTTTGAGTTGTTGGGTTTAATGTTTTACAAGGTTGAGCAAAGTTTCAATTGTTTATTTTTCTTCAGTAATTGCAAATGGAGCAGGGGATTTAATATTTTACTTCATTTTGAAATTTAAATTAATTAATATGTTATCATTAATCATTATAATATTCATTTTGAATTCTTTTTTCTTTTTTTGTCTTTAAATCAGAGACCCTTTATGCAATGTACTTCAAGTCAATAATACTTTTAGAATGTATTTTGTCTAATTCTTTTAATTCATCAATTATATCTTTAATTACAAGTTAGCGATATTTTTAAACACTCTCAACAGATTTGGAATATTAATCAAGTAATTAATCATACAGATTAAGTTTATCTTAGGCTCCAGCATTAATTAAATCATCTAGTTTGGTTTGATATTCATTCATTTTTTGTAATCGAATTTATAATTCCTATATTGATTAGTTGTGATATAAAATATACCTTATAATTTTTGGCATAATTGATTAAATATTGAGGAGGAGCAAATTGTGTTTTTGTTTTATCTTTGGTGATTTTATTAGGATCAATAGTTTCAAGCATAATAGAAATATCTGATTTTGAAAAGATTTGTTTTTCTTCCCATTATTTAAGAAGATCTTTAACTTAAGATTTTAAATCTTATGAAGAGTTATGATCTTTTAATATAGAGAAAGCTTTAATAATTTATTTTTTGAAAGCATCTCTCATTGTAGCATCTAAAGAATAAAATAGTAGATTACATGCCCCATCAAATTTAATGACAGATTCAATTACTCTTTATGCCATATGAAGTAAGGAAATAATAACTTTATCACCATCAACATTTCCTTTAGCAAAATGAAAGTGATTACACCATTCTTCACATAAAGATTGCTAAGATTTCTAATCATTGCTGTGTCTTATATAGAAACGAGCAGCTTCATCAATATGAGATTGTGAAAGGTGAATGTTATTTAGGAGTTGACTAAGTGAGACAATACTTATTTCATTCATCATTTTGGTCACTTACGTTCTTGAAGTGTATAATTTTAATAATACAAATTTTATTTGTTATTGAAATAATGAGAGACAATATATTTTATTAATATAATAATATAACAGATAAATTTAATTAAAAAATAAACATACATTTGTTTTTCAATGAATGATTAAACTCCAATCAAAGAGATTGATCTTAATAAACAATCTTTGACTAGTCCAAAAGATAAAAGTGATCGTGTATTTATTAATATTAATAATAAATATAGTTTATTCCACGTAATGTATAATCTAATTTATATTAATTATTCATGAGTGAAGAGAATATATAAGGCAATACTTATAATAATTTACTATAATCTTCAATATTAGGTAAATCACCAGCTATTAATTAAAAGTTATTTAATTATAAGACAGAAAATAAATAAAATGAAATAAATAAGATTATTAATAATGGATTAAATTTTTCTAAAACTCCAACAAAAGTGGAACCGGAAAAACCCCCAAGAAAAATTAATAAGAGACCATATAAAGTATTGGAAGCTGAAAATTTATAGGATGATTTTTACCTTAATTTATTAGATTGGTCCCCATTTAATGCATTAGCAGTAGGATTAGAAAATTCAGTATTAATATGGTCAGGACATACATCAAAAGTTTCTCGTTTATGTACACTTGAAGATTCTGATATGGTATGTAGTGTAGCCTGGTCATAACATAATTAACATCTCTCTGTTGGAAATACTATGGGTGATGTCGATATTTGGGATGTAGTTAAATAAAAAGTTATTAGAAAATGGAATGGACATTAAGGTAGAATTGGATCACTTGCATGGAATAATTATTTATTAGCGACTGGAAGTAGAGATAGAAATATATTAGTCAGAGATGTTAGATCTCCTAATCAATCTATTTAAAAATATGTTGGTCATAAATAAGAAATTTGTGGATTAAAATGGTCATTTGATGAATAACTTTTAGCATCAGGAGGAAATGATAATAAGTTGTTCATTTGGTCTCTTAAAAATTAAGGAGAACTTACTCACTTCTCACATCATTAAGCAGCTGTTAAAGCTATTGGATGGTCTCCTCATTAACATAATATTGTTGCTTCTGGTGGTGGTACTGCTGATAGATGCATTAGATTCTTTAATACACAAACTTTAGAATAAGTTGAATGTATAGATACAGGCTCTTAGGTTTGTAATTTAATGTTCTCTAAAAATTCTAATGAATTAGTTTCAACACATGGATATTCCTTAAACTAAATTATTGTTTGGAATTATTCTAATATGTCTAAGTTAGCTACTCTAACTGGACATACATAAAGAGTATTATATTTAAGCGGATCTCCTTGTGGATAAAATATCGTTACTGGAGCAGGTGATGAAAGTCTTCGTTTCTGGAGTGTATTTCCATCATCCAACTCCAAAAATAATTATGGAATCACTAGAGCTGAAACTATAGATTTAAGATGAATCAATCCAACTTTATACTACTATTATATATATATATATTTACTTTACATTTTATTTAATATTATGAGATAGATGTTGAAAAAATTATTCTAAAAAATAATTATTATTATTATATAGAGGCTAAAATTCTTTTATTTATTCTAAACTAACATGATTTTGCAAAATACTTAAGCTTTTTTCATAAAATCATAACTATTACTAATCATATATAGAATATTTATTTATTTAATAAAAATTATTCATGAATAAACTAAAAATCAAATTAATTATTCAACTAATTAGTCTTAACTATAATGTTTAAATATATTCTAATAAAATTTAAAAAAAATCAAATTAAATCGTAAATATAAGAATCAAATTTATACTAAATAATAAAAATATTTATAGTAAAGAAAATGAAAAAAGCAATCATATAAAAAATAGTAAAATAGTTTATACCTGAAAATATAATTTCTAATCAAACTTTATAAATTACAAAAGTATTAACGTATGATAAATACTTTAAGATCTTAATGATCATGATTTTAATAAATAAAAGCTTTCAATACTAATCATTTCTTTGGATTAATTTATCGTCTACAAATCTTCCATGTATTACTTTTCCATCAACATCATAAAATGTTCCTACTCCATTCATTTTATTTTATTTCCATTCTCCATCATAAGATGATCCATCTTACCATATGTATTTTCCTTATCCTTATCTTAATCCATTAACAAATTGTCCTTCATATGATTCTCCATTGCTATAATGACATTTTCCCTTAGAAATCTATCCATAGACCCATTCTCCTTCATACGTAAATTATGATTGCTATAAAATTCCCTAACCATGCTTTTAATCATCCAAAAAATCACCCGTATAAATATCTCCATTTTAATATTTATAAGTTCCAACTCCTTTTTTTTTACTATTTTCTATTCCTCCTTCATAAATATCCCCATTTTTAAGTGTGTAAATACCCTATTTACTTCTCTAGTCGTCATTCCATTGACCTTAGTAAATGAACTCATAATCATTATTTTGAGTTTTTTAAGCTTTTAAGATTCCCTAACCATCTTTAACATCAAACTTCCATTCACCATCAAAAATATCTCCATTTTGATACCACAGCTTTCCTTTACCATTCTTCTGATCTTTCTTCCATGACCCTTCATATCTATCCCCATTTTCATAAAAGTATTCTCCACTACCATGTCTCAAGCCCTATTCAAATTACCCAATATAAATCTCTTTATTATTATATTTTAATGATCCCTAACCCTCAAATAAAATATTCCATTCTCCACAATAAATTTCTCTAATTAGTTCTTTATAATATTTACCCTGTGTTGGTATAACATATTCCCTTTCCAATTCTTTTGCCTTATTTTTATTCTCCTTTATAGATTCCATTTTCATAAATAATGGTTGATATTTCGATCTATTTATGATCTTCATTAAAACGTTATTCTATTTTATTCCAAAAATCCTCTAAAGACTTCATAAAAATATTTTTATTTTTAATAGAAAAATCATTTCATAAATAAACTATTTCTTTATTTTTTAATGAGTCGAATTTATTCAGATTTATAAATAATAATTTTTTAGCTGATCTTATTAATTTATGGATGGTCATTTTCATAATTTTTTAGATAAATAAAGTTAAATTAAATAAGATTTCATATTTGTAGATCTTACAAATAAATTAATTTAATTAAATAATGTAAATTAAAATACCAGCTTATTATTGATTACACGAAGAATAGATACTATAGTATATATTTCTGAAAAACGAAAATATAAAATTTAGTTGTGTGGAATGCATTTAAGTTTGGTAAGATGAAAATTAAAAATGAGGATTTCTAAATTATATTGTTAATTCATAATATAAGCTCACTTTAATTTTTCAAATTTAATATAGTTCCCAAAAATTACTACAAATTAAATAAAACATCATTAATCGCTTTAGTTTAGAACTCTGACTAGAATAAAGACAACATTCTGATACTGAGAAAACAATATGAAAGTTTCTAAAGTTAGATTTATTAATTTATTTGTTGAATAAAGAGCAATTATAGAACACCTATTAAAAACAATAAGAGTAGTGTTAAGTAATTGAAAAAGTAAGAGTAATTTAATTTAAAAGTTTTACATTCAGAAATTATAAAATTTCATAAAAGAATTTGGAACTATTAATAAAAACTTAAAAATAAATGTTGAAGGACACATATCAAATAAAATAAATCAATATTTTGAAAATTTAGATAAAAATAATGCAAATTAAATTATTAAATTTAAAATATTTATGTTTTAGTACATGAATAAAGTGATTATTAATTAGTTTCTAGAAATCTTTTATCTTCTAAATAAGAGATTTATAATATTAATTTGATAAGTTAATACGATTAAAAATAATTTTATGGTATAAAAAGTGATAAATCTATAATAGTTTATTTTAAGTAAAATAAAAATTATTAGTCAATCATAATTTCTAACAAACCTTTTCTAAATAAGCTCTTTCAGCAAGTTCAGTTGATATTTCGATTTTAAGTTTCTAAATTTCATCCCTTTAATGAGAATTTTCTTTCAATTATTATTAAAGCATAAGTCTTTTGTTGCTAATCGTATAATGAAAGCAATACTTCTGTTAAAGATTTATTAAAGTTTGCTCCATTTATTATATATACATTTTTAAAGTTCTATTTTCTTCTTAAGTATCATATCCTCTTTAAAAAGGACTCTTAGATTATCTTTTATTTTGCATAGGTTAAGTATAGACTCTGAAACATGGTTGATTTACTCTAATAATTGGTTAAGTTTATTAAGTCCTTTGAATGAATGAGTTTGCTTGACCAAAACTAAAAGTTTGCTATGTTATTGTAGGTGGTTATGATAATCTCATAAAGCTGTTATTAATTTTTATTGTGTAATTATTTGAAATATTTAGAAGGAAAATTAATTCATAATCGATTTCATCAAATATTTTAATAAAATTATGACAGAAGAAGCATTAGATTTTGATTACATGTTTAAATTAGTTATCATAGGGGATTCTTGTAATTAAGTTAAATTACATTAGCTGTTGGAAAATCTTGCATTCTCAGTAGAATAAATGGAAACTCTTTTAAAGAAAACCATGAAGTGACATTGGGTGTTGATATAGCTACTAAAATATTAAAAGTTTAAGGGAAAATTATAAAGGCAAGAATTTGGGATACTGCTGGATAAGAAAATTTTAGATCGATTACAAGATCCTATTATAGAGGGTTAATAAATTTATTATAAATAGAGCAATTGGGATAATGTTAGTATTTGATATGAAAAACAGGGCCTCTTTTGATAATATAAAAAGTTGGCAATAAGAAATCAATTAGTATGCTAATGAAAAAATTAAAATAATACTAATTGCAAATAAATCAGATCTTATGAACAAGAGGTAAACTATTTTCATATTAAGGGAAGTAACTACTGAGGAGGGATAACAATTAGCCAAAAAAATTGGAAGCTAATATATCGAAACATCTGCTTTAACAGGTAAAAATATAGAAGAAACCTTATAATCCTTATCTTAATCCATATTAAAAATGATTCAAGAAAATTAGATTGATTTGAGTAATAAAAATTGTGGAGTTTTGTTTCCAAATAAAACAGAAACCCCTGATGAATCTGCTATTTAAGATAAATGTAAATGTTGAGTTCTAGAATTTTAAGTCTGATAAATTTATATTGTATATTAATATACAATTTATATTTAAGAATTCCATTTTCACTCGATCAATCATTAATTTGTTAATTTATATTCGTCATATTTGGACAATAGAATCCTGCTATTAACCAAATCGCTTTTAAACCCATTAGACCTGTGACTGTATATGAAAGAATTCTCTCCAAAATTAACTATAATGTAACACTCAGCCAATTATCAATATTAAAATTTCTAATATATATAAAAAAGTTTCTTCATTTCTTTTCTGTGCAACCTCAGCAATTGCTATCAGCAAAGAAAGCTACATTAAGTTGTCTGTCAATCTCTTTGGATCTTTTATTTATTTCATTTAAGCATTACATACTAAACAATTACTACCTTAACCATCATAGTTTTATTTATACTTTCATCTAGGACATTCATATTTTACCATTATTAGATATAATATTATTTTAAATTTATGATCATTACGCATTTACTTAATCAATAACTGATAAAATATATGAGTTAAAGAAATAATCAAACTAATTTATATTTATTTTTGGGTACACCGTATCATCAATTTCTATATTATCTTAAACGTTTGATTTTATTTCAGAGAATTTTTGAAAATTTCGTTTATCTCTCTCATCAAGAGAAAATATATAATTCACATATGGTTTTAATATTGTTGAGCTATTTATCTCATTTTTTTCTATTTATAAAATTACTATCTTTTGAAAAATATTCTTTAAAAGATTAATTTCATGCAGATTACATATTCGATTATGCTATAAAGTCAATTTAGTAATTTTATTAAAATTAAACAGATTACAATTCTGTAAATTATTCAATTCATAATATTTAAGAACCAAACTATCAACTTCAATTTAATCAATATTTATAGGATTCCCATAGATAATTAAACATTTTGAAAGGTTAAAATACTTGCTTACACACATTTCTATGGGCTCTTTTTGATTAAATTATTATTTAATTTAACGAATCATATCTATTTCATTTTAATTAAATAATTCTGATTTTGTCTTTTTGTTGATTTTCTTAATAAATGAAAAATCAGGAACAAAATTTATTTATGCTTGCTTAACAGAAAATTAATTAATATATTTATCCCTTTTTCCTTATTAACTTATTTCAGTTCTATAGTTATTACTATATTCACCTGAATTCTTTTTAATTATTTTTTGTATTAGCTATTAATTAAAAGTATATCCTTATTTATTTTAAGTAGTTTAAAGAAATGGTGTCTACTCTAGAAAATCGACGATGTTTAATTTTTATTCTTTTGCAATCAAAGCATCTGAGGTATCTAATTTTAAACTTTTTTGAGTTTCTACAGATTTGCATCTTAATTTGTTTGGTTTTATTTACCCATTTAAATCACAGAGATAATCTAAATAATTTTCATATTAAACAAATCTTGAAAATGGATTGCCCTAAACATAAATTTATTTTATCTTAGGGATTTTTGCTAATTATGATTATTCAAACGCTTTTATTATCTGATTGTTTTGTAATGATAAAAGTTATAATTACTCCAAGTAAGGGATTTCTATAAAATAAGTAATCTAAATCAATCATATACATACTTTATTTTCATCTAGATAAACCTTTTATAAATTATACAACCCATATAAATTAATTGAAGAGATGTTATTTTTTTATAAATTGAGAACTTTTAAATTATTTAGATTCTATAAATCCACTCTTTCTATCATATTTATTTTAGCATCTAGAATTTTTAAACTTTATGGCAAATTTTTAACTTCTTTTAATTTATTATATGATATCATAAGAACCTAAATATTTAACTAGTTAATATCTGTTATTTCTTTTATTTAGTTTGCTGATAAATCAATATAATTTAAATTTTTGTATTCAAAAAGACCTTTCATTGAGGTTATTTAATTATTCTTTAACACTAACATTCTAATAAAATAATTATCAAATACTCTTTATTTAAGTTTTCTTATATTATTGGAATTGAATGTAATAATTGTTAAGATTCAACATTATAAATTATCTATTCTTTTTCAAAATGCTTAACTTTAACTGGCCTTCTTTTAGTAGACTCTGCTCTAATCATCATTTACGACAAAGCAACAATTTATTATTAAGTTGGTGTTTTGATTTATAATCTTGATGGGGTTTTCCATCTAAAATTTGATCTTGTCTGCATTAATTAAAAATTAATATTATTTTTAAGTTAAAAAAATTTATTAAACCAAATTTTCTTTACTAAATTATTTTTTTTAACAAATTTATCCTTTCAATATCAATTCTAAACATATTTTTTAAAGGATTATCTTTGTTCCAATTTTTTTATATAATATAAGTAATTTTATATTTTTAAAAAATTTATCATAGCCAGAAAAATCGTAAATTTAAATATCATTAAACTCTTGATTAGACCATTTTTTTACCTGATAGATGAATAAGATATCAAAAATGATTAGATTTCATATATATTTAAATAATCAAAGAGAGTATGAGATAAATTTTGAAGTTTGGATTAGTTAGAAAATATAGATTATTAGATTTTGATGCATTTTATTTTATTTTTTTTTAAGAGCATTTTTTATAAAAGCAATTAAAATAAAAAATTTATGATATCTTTGATAATTTAATTTAAAAGATATATTAAATTCATAATTCATAAATTTTGGAAGAAAAATCATTATATTAATTTATAAAATTATTTGTTTTTTTGATAAAAAGAAAATGCAGATCAGCAATTAATTGTAATTAAGTTCGACTTTACAGTAAGAAATATCTATATTATTAAGATAATTACTAAAACAGTTCTACATTCCTTAACTATTATAGTTTTAGTTAAGTATATACAGCAATACTAGTTAATAACTTCGATTTGCAAACTAAAGTGCAAATTAAAGTGACTAATTGATCATCAAAGAGGAATACGAGGAAGAAGCCTAAACAAATACAAAGAATACTCCATGTATGAAATCAAAGTTTCAGACTAAAAAATAAAGCAATACTTCAGTTTTGCATAAATTAGAACATTCTTAGAAATATAATGATCAGGTGAAATCTAAAAAAGTAATAAAATGACTATAAATATTATTTTAATAAACCTACTTAAATAAATAAAAGAGCTATTTTCTTAAAGTTAGCCTACATAATTTAATCAAGAAATTTGTGGCAGTACTAAAAATTAAGGAACATTTAATGTTAATTATACTATTTTAATATATTAATTAAAATATATAAATAATAATTACTTTTTTAAAATGGCAGAAACTTTAGGAAGGATATTATCAAGTTTGAAAATTGAGCTATGATAGACTAAATTTTTATTAATTGTTTATTCATACAACTTTTTAAAAGGCTTTAGAGAAAGAGATTTTGATTATATAGCTATCCTGAATTGAATGAAGATAAATTTGCTTAAGTTCAAAAGTTAATAATAGGTAATAAATTATATGAGAGACGAAGAAGCCAATTCAAGATACATTAAAAAATCAGCAGTAAATAAATATATAAAAAATAAATGCTGAATAATTAGTTAAAAATATAAAGGTTTAATTATTTGAAGTTTGAGCATTAACATAAGAAGGTTTAAACCCTTATTCGATATCGTTATTAGAATTACTTATAATAAAAAGTAGTAGTAAGAAATTATGGATTCTAAAAAATCACAACAGCCAGCAAAAAGAAATTCTTGTTATTAATTGATATGAATATTTTTTTTAGCAATTATTGAGATAATCTAAATAATTAAAATAGATTTTTAAGAACTTGAAGTTGTTGGAATCATTTATTATGAGCCTAAAAAATATCATCAAATAAATTTCTAAGGTCAAGCAACTAAATAGGAAAATTTAGAAATATTCATATCTCATAATATTTCCTTATGAAATATAAAATAAGTGCAGAACGATTCTCATTAAGGATTTCTCAAATTTTGAGTTGAGTATAGTCAATGAATATAAAATTTAATTGATTGAAGAAAACAAATAGCAAATTTAGAAGATTCTTTAATGCTGATACTAATCTATTTATACAATTAAGTTTAGATATTTAATTCTTTTGAGAATTATAATGTATTATGCTAATAATATTAAATTATTAATTTTTTTCAATAAATTTATTATATTTACTAACTTTATATCATAAAATTAGATTGAATTTTTGTTTTATTGAATGCATGGCTTTAGTAGTAAGATTGTTGTTCAACTTATCTGCAACAATAGTTGGTAAAGAATCAATAGCATTAACAGTTAATTTATCATCAAGTTCACGAAATGAAATCATATAATAGAACAAGAGTCTTATTAAATAGTATAAAAAATACGTTACATTATTTATAGATTTTAAAGGGTGCAATTAAAAACTAAAAGTTCAGAAATTCAGATTTGATAGTAATTCCAAAATTCGATTAAATTATGAAATTTCTTTTTAATAATCTTTGTGTTGAAACTTTTGAAGATGATATAGCATAAGAAACAATTATATTAATTTCTTCATTAGTATCATCCTCAAGCTGGAATATTATTTAAAAGTAGAACATAAAATACTGTATCTTAAGTTTCAACAAAAAAGGAGATGATGATAACTTAAGATTTCCATATTTATTAATTTCAGAAATAAAGTTTAGATAATATAATTAATTATAGATTAAGCATATAAATCAAATAAGAGCTGAAATATATAGACATAATCAAATTAGTTTATGTTATAAGATGGAACTGATATGGTATTTGAAGATGAGAAAGAAGGTAATAAATTAGATTCAAAAATATTGGATTTATTCATTATTGATTATTTAATTACAATCCATAAAATTAACTATAAAAGTTATTTTGAATTATTCTAAACAGAATAATTTAATAATTATTTACTAATTAGAATGGATTTGAGAAGTAATATATAAAAATAAAACTGTGTCGTCTGTTTGAATTAAATTTGTAACTAAGTAAGACCTAAATCACTTATTAAATTAGGTATTTTTGGATTAATGTAAACACTCATTCTGTTTTGCCTGTATATAAAAGTGGTCTGAGAAAAGTCACTCATGTCCATAATGCAGAACAATTTTTTAAGGCTTTTATGAGCAACAAATAGACCCAAAAATAGAGTAAATTCTATTTAGTAAAAATAGCATTAAAAGATATGAAGCATCACCTATTATTAATAATAAAGAGGATAAGCGTCTAATGGCTTTAGCTGATATTGATAATAGTTACTACGATTTAGTTTTATAATAAATAGATTCTATTTGAATTATTATTTAAATTAATTTATAATTTATAATTATTATCTTAGAATTTTGATTGAATATAATCATTATTTTTAGAAATCAAGATATTAACATACTAAATCAATTCACTATATCAATAATTCATTCAAAATATTTTTCAATTTGATTATAGATTTATCAACTTTGCTTATGTAAAGAACTTGGTTACTGTTGAGTTAATCATATAAATAACTTTTGATTTCTTCAACATAAAGATTTTATAGTGATTAATTTTCTCTCAAAATAAGATGAAGTTTATCATATAAATTTATAGAAATGTCATTGGCTGTCCATCTAAAACCTTGTTAATATCTTTTAGTTTGAATAAACTCAATAGATTCAGCATATGTTTTAAGAGAATTTTTGCTCCCATAAATCCTTTTGAAAAAGCAAAGGCTCCCATAATTCAATATTCTCCATACTTTGGATTATATCAATCAAAAAATACATTAATGCTTTCAGACGAACAGACTATCTAAGATTACTTGTTTTTCATAATAAACTAGAATCCATTTATAGGCTTGAATTTTAACGAACTATAGTTCCTGAAGTTAAGATTTCAGATGATTTTAATAAATTTAATATTTCATAAAGTAAATTAAAAATCAAACTTCTAAGTCACTCATTTTATTTTTGATTTCAATAAAGTGTCCATAAGTCAATCTAACAGGACTGCCATCTGCAATATGCTCTATTTTTGATTTCTATGCAAATTCATAAGGTTTATTAAAGGTTTCTAAAGTTAATTATGATAATTAAAAGTATGTTACTAAATAATCTAATAACACAACATCTTTTTCCATATCAACAGGTAAACTTTTAGATAAATCCTCTGAGTTTAATTTTTTATCAATCTCTTTTTGTAATTCCTTAATTGCTTAACGTAAAACAGAATTAAATATAATATAGAATGATTCGAATTCAGTAAAGTTTTCATCAAAAACAGCATCAAATTTTTTATCAATAGATAACTCATTTTTGTTCTATTATAATAAAGACCAGATATTTTTAAAGTATGATTAGTATTTAGTAAAGTGTTACTAAATAGTAATTTAGGTTTATTAAAACTAATTTGAGGTCTTATAAGTATCAAATCCTTAAATATCAAGAGAATTTGAATCCTAAATATAGATGATAAAAATTACAATATCTTTGAGTTTGAACATTTTGATCATTATATTTTTTATAGCAAAGAATAACAATTTATCTCTAAGCAATTCAGTTCTAAATAAATTGGTACTTTCAATTAAATTTGCAACTCTAAATAAATATTTACAAAAATTAATTTAAGACATAATAGTATATTCAATATTAGAAGTATTACTTTTAATATCAAAAAAACTTATTTCAGCTAAAGATTATATAAATAGAAATACTTTATTTAGATTATTATGGTAAAGGTTTAGTGATTTGAGTAGTATGTTTCTTTCCACTTTTATGAATAGAATCTCCAGGTAATTTTTTGGCACTGTTTTCTTTACCTTCTTTTGGTTATTCTAATGTTTTTTATTTCATTAAAGCTGGTTATTTATTAACTTAAAATGCTAATTCTGGTCCTCTTATCCATGGATGTTTTTCTAACTCATCTATTGATGCACGTTCTTATTCATTTACAACTAAACAACGTTTAATAAATTCTTTGCATTCTTAACTAACCTTGGTTGAAGATGGAAATGTTAATGGTACGCTTACCATTTTTTATCCTAATTCCTTTTCACTTGTTGCCTACCAAGGTACTTAACCAAATAATATTTCAAAGGCTGATACTCCTATCGCCCAGATATCAGATTTATCTGAATATTTATTATTCTTAAGAGCTTATGGACTCATATAAAGAGGACTACCAACATTTACATTTGGTAACAATGGAGGAGAATTAGGAGTTGTTGCAAATCCGAAATCTGCTAATTTTGGAGTACCACATTATGATAATAATACATTTGCAGGCTTAATATCTCTATGTATTATCCCATTCTATTTCAATAATTTATATGCTTTAACTAATCCAAAAATAACATTTTAGGCTTATTGTTCTGGAAATTTACCAATCTTTGTTAATTTACTTCCCAAATCACCATTCTCACAAAATTCTGTTATTAAATAAGTGTTATTTTAAGTCTAAAACACCTATATGCTTAATTTAATATGGTACTTTGTATAATTTCATTATATATTAACTATCTAAAGTGCTTAGAGCTTCTATTTCACTTTGCAATAAGGCATGATGCAAAGGCGTCTTCAATAAAGCTTTGTCGATTACCTAAATAGTCTTCATATTACCTTTATGGCTACTATATCACCTGTTACTTCATTTTATCCTTTATAAACCTTACTACTGAATCCTTTTCCTATTTACTAATGAAGTCCATATGAAAAGTTCTCTATCATCTTTTTTACATTCTGTGATGATCCATTAGTATAAGATGGATGTTATGAATACATCTATTTCTAAGCCAAATACATTAATAATTTAACGAACTATTTTTATTATTAAAATTATATTTCACGCCATATGTCACATAATAAGCCAAAATTCAAAATATTTAAAATAGAATTTATAAATTGTCTACAGCTTATCAATCAATGCTAATAGTTGATTTATTATTTTATATCTAAAACATCTAACATTTAAATTCTTTTTTTCATACTTTAAGAAAATCAACTAAATAATAATTTATTCTCTTGATAATAAGTGTAATGATAGGAATATCTTTTGAATCAGAATTTAATCTCGCTTATATTCAAGTTTTATATATCCGCGGAATATCAGTCAAAATATACCAGAATTCATGTTAATTTACAAATAATATTCTTTATTTTTTACTTAGTATCATAGTAGATAAAGTCATTATACAGGAGATAATTATTCTTAATTTCCATATTCTAAAACATGACACTTTTTTATCTAAACAATTTAATTACCATTAATTTTAATCAAATATTTTTAGCAATAATTCCATAATATTAATCTAGAATAATTAGGTTGATTAAATATTTTATAGTCTTAAAAAATTAAACAAAAGATAACTTAATTTATGAAGATTTTGAGATTTTTATACAGAAATTGAAAAACATACTGTCTCTGAAAATTTATGTTAATTTTTGGATAGTATCTTCAATTTAATAGGGGAAATTGAAAATTATATCTAGAAATTGTTTTGTAAAGTCAAATTTTAACTTCACATAACAGCTTGTCATAAGTAGAAAGGCTATTTTAATATCGATTATAAATAAATCGAAATTTTGATTTTACTGCTAATCTATTTTAGCTAGAACTTAAATCTATTTTCATTAAAATTAAGGTTTATTATTCTTTAAATATGATTAATAAAAAATTCTCAACCTTTTAAATTTGAATTTTTTCTATATAGATTAAAATGAAAAAATAAAAATATATAATAATATTAATGAATTATAGTTTTAGAACAAGAGATTTAGTTTTATTCCTTTTAATAATTCAACTTGCCTGTCATCTGATAATTCATTGGGATTAATATAATTGTGATGTGTATGGAAATGTTTAAATATGTGTTTGGATTGTTATTGTTCTATTGAGATAATTATTTCAACATTCATAATATAATAAATGGGCTTTGCTTATGACTTTGCTTATAGCTGGAGAAACAGTTTCAATAAATGTAATAGCAGTCTAGTAGGAGAACTGTCTTTAAAAGCCAACATTTATATTTTATTGTGTTATTGGATATTTTTTAACTATTTCTTCTTTTTCAAAATTACTAAGCCTAAGTAAGAAACCTTAAATAGCGAAAGTAATTGATTCGACAACTCTATGATAATAATAAATTTATATTAATATTGTTCATTAAATATTTCAGCAAGGAGAGAATGGAGCTTCTCCTACTTTTTAATTGCACTCAGGGCAATATTGAACAACATCTTTGCAAGGTTTACAACAAAAAGGTATCAATCCTCCAATGAATGTCAGTAAACACCAGATACCACAACAAATTAATGTCCAAGTTCCAATTTTATGATCAACCATTGATTCCTATACTTTTGTACACTTATTGCAGAAAAACTGAGAAGATTCTCTTTCATTATTTAAACTTGTTTTATAATTCTTCTGACCTTGATTAATCGTTAAAGGGACGGATTCTTCAGCCATTTTAATTGATAATTTAGAATTTAATTATAATAATGAACATAAAAACGATATACTTGTTTTTTTGTCTCAAAATATGCAATTAAATACAAAAAGCTTAAGAATATTTTAGGGATAAAAATTAAATAAGAAAACCTTTAATGAAATTGAAAAAAAGTATTTTTATTTCTAAAATTCAAAAAATAATATGAAAAATCTGATTATTAGAATCGGCTAGTTTTATCAATATTATATAATAGCAATTAAAATCTATTTATGGAAAGTCATAATACTTTAAAATTCAATTTTAATTGAAGAATTTTAAATAAAGATAATATAATAATGTTGCCTTGCTGGATCGGTTTTATTAGTTTTATTATTTGTATCAAAATTATTCGTTGTTTTAAGATTATTAAAAGCTATTTGTATAATTGAATATATTACCAAATTAGGATTTTATTATTAGTTCAATTTTACTTTTGGTAATTTTTTAAATATTGATTTATTTAAGAAAGAGTTACAACTAAGAAATGCTTACATAATTTTGAACTTAGAAAAATTATCAGGAGATTTACATAGATGAGCTGTCAAGTTTGTTTTGTTTTAGATCTTTACTTTCTGTAGCTATTTTTTATTGGTTAAAGATATGATAAAGTTGGAAATCTTCAAATTTATTTTGATGATTTGGATTATTACAAACAATAATTTGTATTTCAATCATTCCAGAGTACTTTATTTTATGCTCTGCCGATTAAATCATTCAAAAAAAATGAATACACGAATAAGTATAAAAACTGTTTAAATTATCAGACTATTGCTTTATATGTGGCGATATATTATAGAACCTAACAAAATAACATTTAATTAGCTATTGATTTGTTTGATATAAATTGGTTTAGTATTATTATAGAAAGTAATTAAATTAGAATTTGGAGAGGATTATTCTTAATTTATTAATTTTGACTTTGCTTATAGTTGTGATATCTCCTTAAGCTTTAAATTAGTATTTACATAAATTTCTTGGTTTAGAATTTCTATCCTTTATATAAATGATTTTAAATTCTGATTCATATCGTAGAATAATTAAGGATATGCGTCCACCACAAATCTAATTACTTTATATAAATTAAAGATATAAGTTTTGATTTCGATAAAGAGGAGATTTTTTTATGTTGATAATCTCCTTATAGTAAATGGCTAACAATAGAAAATATCTATACAGCCTGCTATAATTAATTTGATTTACTTTATTTAAGACTTTGGTTATTTTTCAAATTAATAGGTAGCTATTTTTAATCAATTCATTTGATGATGTAATTATTTGGAATCAAATTATTGCATGAATATTTAAAGTTAAATTTTTTTATAATAACTAATTGACATCAATTAGATACAAGAAGAAGATATGAAAGAGAAAATCAGCAATAAATAATATATGAAAGAATGGAAAATTAAATATAGGCATCTATTATCATGAATCTGGTATTTCATTAAATCTTGCCGCTGATCTGGATCCTAATTGCTTTCTTGCTAGTTCACTATAATCATGTTGCTAAACTTCTAAAATAAATGTAACAGTCACTTGGTCTATGCAATTATTTATAAGCTTAATTTCTCTAATCATCTGGTGCCCAAAATTATTTACTATATGTAGCTTACGCAGTCTATAATCTGTCCAGTAATTACTTAGATATAATCAAATAATACTTAGTTCTCTTATTATAATTTTTCAATTTATATTCTTTTTGTCATTTATTATGATTTAGGTAATTATGGCATAGAAATAAGACTTTTATTCCCTTATTTCTAAATATTAACCATTTTATTTAAAAGTATATTATTTTCATACACTATCTTATTTTCCTCAGCTAAATTTTTATTAAGTATGACTTGTACCGTGTGCATATTTATTATTCCATTTCGATAGTGAATGTGATGGTCTCCAAGGTGCAGATGTATCTACTCTGCTTTTTGTATTTGTTATTTTAGATAATAACTTTTCTTGATCATTTACTATTTTCTTTCTCTAACAGATAGGATTTATTGAAATAAGGTTCCACATTAATTTAATTAATTTGTAATATTTTTATTAAAATAATGTATTTGAAACATTTTAAAAGTATAAACAAGATAAATAATAAATAAATTATTCTGTCAAATTAAAGTTCTTTATTAAAGTAGTATTCCATCACATAGAACTAATGTTTTCGTTGTTAATTATAATTTTAAATCTACATTAATAAAGGATAATTAAATCTATATATCTATAAATCTAATTTAATAATGAATATGATATGCTAAGATTCATAAAATGAATAAAAATGAGAAGCAAACTAAATTTTGATAATTTTTCAGAATTGCATTTATAATAATAAGTGTCTAAAAAAGTAAAATCAATTAACGAATTTTTTCTTTTTGAACATGGTTGATAAACTTTAATGGTTGATACTCTAAGAAATATCTTGCAATGAGTTTCTATATGCAGGTTTAATATCTAGTTTAGATGGTCTCAAATTTTTGTATGATTTTTAACTGCATTAGGATGTAGCATCAGAATGATTATCAAATATTGTAAGCAAGGTTTCTTCAAAGGGTTCGACAAGGTTCATTATTTGGTTATTCTTTGTTATAAGGAGATCTTAAAATGTTCATTTATATTTTACCTTTAAGTTCTCCCCTTTAGTTTTCATTAATTTATTCTGACTTATATAGACGATAAATAGCAAACAAAATTTTCGATTCATATTCGTTAGACATATAAATTATTATTCATTTTATATTAAATGAGTAGAGATAGAGGGGGTGTATAATTATAAAAAAATTATATTAATTAAGTTCTTTATTTATTAAAAAAGCTGAATGGAGAGAGGAAAGTGCTAAAATTGATAAAAAATGAAGTGTATTCCATTGTGCTGCACTATTTTGGAAGCATTTTAGTCATTTTTTATGAACAACAACCAATGAAAATTAAGATATACAATTATCCTTAATCAGCCAATCAGATTTAAGAATTTTCTTTAAAAATAGCGCTTGGGTTTTCACTTTAAAATATTAATTAAAATGGCTCCATCAAAATCACCAAAAGCAGAAGCAAAAAAAACTGTAAAGACTGTTAAAACAAAAAAAACAACAGATGATAAGAAGAAGGCAAGAAGAAGATAAGAAACTTTTGCATTATATATCTACAAAGTTTTAAGATAAGTTCACCCAGAGATTGGTGTTTCTAGAAAGGCTATGAATATCATGAATTCATTCATTAATGATATTTTTGATAGAATTGCACTTGAAGCTAGCAAATTAGTCAGATTTAATAAGAGAAGAACCCTTAGTTCAAGAGAAATCTAAACTGCTGTTAAATTATTACTTCCAGGAGAATTGGCCAGACATGCCATTTCAGAAGGAACTAAAGCAGTCACCAAATATACAAGTGGATGATTTTTTAATTTTAATTAAGTTCAAATATATTGTAAAAGTGACTCTTCCTATTCTTATAATTCTCTTAATAATTGTATTTTTTAATCCAAAAGTATTTTATTACTTTGTTCATTTTCCATTTCTTTTATTTCTTTTTCTAATCTAGAAATTCTTCTAATCAATTATTCATATCCTTAATTTTCATTATTAAAATATTATTCAACAGCATTATCTAATTTTGATACAAAACTTGTTTTCTTTTCACTTTAAGTAAATCTAGCATCTTCCTTTCTTGGCTCTTTTAATTTATGAATTACTTATTTTAATTTTTCAATTTATTCCTATTATTCACTCAATTATTATTTATCAATTAATTATTAATCCATTACTCTACTTTAATCAATTAAAGATTAATGTAATTCTTAAGATAAACTCTCTATTTATGCATCTTTTTATAAAATTTCTTCATCTTTCTTAAATAACTCTTCTTCTAATTAAGCAATTGTTGTCTTCAGTTTATTCTCTAAAGTTTCAAATATACATTCTTTATTTGACAATTCTTCCACTAATTTCTATAATTCATATTGAAAACTTTTTAATTAGTTAACCAAGATTTTATTATCTTCTTCCAAAAATGAGGCCTTTTTTTGTAGTGCTTACATTGCATTAGCAAATCTAATTTTATCATTAAAGTTTTACTTACGCTCTTGATTCTGACATAATTGTTAAGTATTTTTATTTATAAAATTTATTTAATTTATAATATTCTAAAATTCTTTTAAGTATAAAAATAATTTATTGAGACCAATGTTCATCCAATCTTTTACATTTTACAGAGAAACACATAATTTTGTTAAATTTTTATAACTGAATCCATAATTTGCTGATTTTACCCAATCAAAGATAAAAAAATCAAGATCAAAAATAAAATTTATAAATTTATATCATAATTTTGTTTTAATAATTTAAAAATTTTAAGAGCATTGAATTATTTTGCTCATACGTATATTATTAAAATTTAATCCAATTTAGATACAACCAGAGTAGAACATATGATTACGGAAACATTTTAATCTAGATGTTGTTAGGTTTAATGAATGAATGGGAATTATTCTAGGCCAATACTACATACTCCTAAAAATAATTTATTTATAAATTTTTGAATTTCAATTTTCATTTTAAATAAGATTTACTTAAATAAAATAAATATGTTTAGTTTTTTTCTGATCTAATGTCTTAAATTGTTTTTTTATTCCAAATTACTTTTTCCAAAATTTGAATATTTTATACTTAATTTAAAATATTTTATAATGAGTAAATTTTAAATATTATATTTTTCAATTATTATACGCACATATATAATAAAAATATTTTTAAAACTTATTTTATTTCGAATGAGAAATAATAAATTTTATCAAGATTTTTCGAATTAATATTTAGAAAATCTAACTTAAAATTTTATTGTTAATTCTAATCATTTCATATATTCTATAGCTTAATCTTAAGTTATATGCTCTAATGTGGCCCATTTTATATCAGCTAATATCCAACTAATATTTCTGTCTGTTATTTCTTTAAAGTAATTCATATTTCTTTTTTTCTCAATATCTACCAATGCTTAAAAATCAACTTCTAGATTGTAAACAGGAGTGTATTACAAGTTTAACATGTTAATATAACATAAGACCATTTTCCAAAATATATTTTGCCAATTTCTTAAATGGTTAATGTATAACTCAGCAATTTCAGTTTGCCATATATTGTAAAAATTTCCTCTCTTTTTATTTTCAGCCTTATGTATTTAAATTGATTTTTCTTAAAAATTATATCTAAATCTTTCTAAAAAATGATCCATCTATTAACATGAACAAATGCATTAATTTTGGTTATTCAAAAACTTAAAAAAAGTTGAAATTGAATCAGATACCTTTAAAGGAAAAAAGCAAGTGGTCTGACATTTATTACAATTGATGGCATAATCTTACTAATTTTCTTTACAATTTTCTAACACTTTTATGTCAAACTAATAGTTTTATTTAACATTATTCTAATGGGATTTAAAACTAAATTTTATTTTTTCAAGATAAGGAATTAAAATTATTAACACATTTTTATGATATTGGAAAGTGCCTTCTAATTTATTATTGATTTGGAATTAATTTTATTTAAAAACTAGGCAATTTACATTTTTTGAAACCAGTAACTTATTTTGATATAATTACTTTAAGCTATTCATATTTTTATTCCATTGCATCTAATTTAATTAAAGATTAATATCTTCTCCAGAATTTTCAGTCAATAATGATTAATTATTTAGCTTAATCCACCAATTTTCTCCCATTTTAGAGATTAACTAAGCAACTGGGCTTTCCTTTTAATAATAATCTCCCTTAAAGGTTAGAGATTGTAAAGCTTAAGGTTGTCCTTAATCACAAAATGTAAATGTAAAAATGCAATTATTAACAAAATTAATTCCAAACATTTGCTAAACATAATTTAATACAGAATGTTCTTGTACTGACAAACGAGGTATTGATGCTGGAGTAACAAAACAAATTAAAGTAATATATAATTAAGACATTAAAAAGTTTAAAATCTATTTACTTAATGTTTCATCATTTACAGATCCAAAGCCTGGCGTATCAATAATTAATAATTCTGGTTTATCGTTAAAAGGTGGAATATAGTAAGTTTTAATTTCTTTCGTTTTATCACTATTCGAACAATCATTAAATATTAATCGAAAATTATCCTCAAACTATATTTTAAAATGATAATTAAGAATTAAATTTATTAAACTAGTTTTTCCTGCTCCAGTTTATCCAAATAATAAGATAGTTTTAATCTCATTAGGTTGTTTAGCAAAATATTCTGAATAATTTGGGAATTATTTAATAGATATATTACCTATTTTTTTAATTATTCTACTTTATTGAATAAAATCAACCTAAGTTTAAATTTTTTAAATCGTAACATTACAGTCTTCAATATTATTAGCATTTTCTTACAAATTAAGACTGTTTGAACTTTTATAAATTGAATTAATAGGCAAATTCAAGTTCTAATTAGCTAATTTGTAATTTTTAATCGGATTCTCTTTTTAATTATTACTCTTTTGAGTATTGCAATATTCTTCTCGTAATTCTAAAAATTTATATTTTTACAATTAGAAATTATCCTGGACATACTTGGCATCTATTTTATAAAACTCTTCTAAAGTAAATATTTTATTAGATTTTAAAAAATTTATTGAACTATCAATATTAAGATTATTAGCCATAAAGTTTTCATATATAAAAGATTAAAAATCAGGGTTAAGGTGAGTTTGACTATTAAATTCTTTAAGATCGCAAATCTCAAGATCGCAAACTTCCATTTTTTATAAAATTTATAAAGATTCAACTCCAAAAGTAAGGAGTTTTCTTAAGATTTTTTTTGCCGTCGCTTCATCTTTTTTAATTGATCTAATTTCATAGTATAAATATAAAATATTATTTGAAATGATTTTGTCATATTCTGTTCTAATTAATTCCTTTAATAAATTTAAATTGCCAATCTATTGATTTTCTCCTTAAAGATATAATGCTAATTCTATTTTATCTTTTATAAACATTCAATTCTCATTTTCAAATTACAAAGAATACATATATATAATACTTTAATTCTATTAAAAATTCTGATAGAAAAACAATCCATTTTATAAATTCTAAAATTCCACAAAAAATATAAATATGTCATAAAATGATAGCTCAAAAATAATCAAAGAAATAGAGTAGTCCAACATAACTACTATTGATAATGCTTTGATTTATTTATATAAAATTTAATCTAACCTAATAAATAAAGAGGAGAAGGATATGATCGAGCTTTTTAAAACTTTAAACTAAAATGTAAATGATTCAAAAGAAACTTTTAAAATTATTCAAGAACTAGAATCTTATGGTATTAATTCAAAATAAATGTTATGGGAAATGGATGAAGAGGATTTAAACAAATTTGGTTTCAATAAATAAATGTTAGAATTAAAGTGCTTGCCAGAAACTTTCAAAAACTTTATAGAAATAAAATTTAAACATTCTAAATTTGAAGATACTATTTAGAAATTAATAGATGGAGGAATAGAGAGCGAAGACTAACTATTTCAGTTAAGTGAAGATATAGCATTTAATAGTTATCTAATCCCAAAATACACTTTTAGAAAATGGAAGACTGAAAAATAAAATTCTTTAATCACAAGGTAACAATCAAATGGTTCTATAAATTTAAATAAACCTTAAATGAATACTTAATGCCCTATTAATTATAATGGATTAATCTCAACTAAAGATTCTGCATTATATTAAAATCAAACAACATTGAATACAAATAGTTAACCATTTACCTTTAATTAATGATAAACTTAAGTTAATTAAAATAATTAATATTAAACTCATTAAATCATTGAATAGTAAAAATAAGTACCAGTACAAAATTCTTAGAATAATGAAGATTTGTTGTTAAAATAACAATTGAAAACACTTTTATCTAAATTATAAAAAATTGAATAAAAAAATGGATTAATTTATTATTAGTATCCAAAGTATCAAAAATAAGATATTAAAAATTTGTAAGAGTATAAAACAATAATTATGATTGGTTAAACTGGGAGTGGTAAAACTACTTTAATTAACTTTTTTTTGAATTATTATTTAGGAGTAAAATTTATAGATGATTTTCGATTAATCTTGATTAATGAGTCAAACTTAAACATATCAAAAACATAAGCAATAAGTTAAACTTAAGATGTTATAATTTATTATATAAAGCCTTTTAATAATAATCCTGGATTAAGAATTATTGATACACCTGGATTTGGAGATACCAGAGGTATTCAATAGGATCAAAAAATAGCAGAAAAAATTCATTTAACTTTCTAGAAGAATGTAGAAACTTTAACAACTATTTGTTTTTTAGTTTAAGCATCTAATGCTAGGCTAACTATAAATTAAAACTACATATTAGATCAAATTCTATAAATGTTTGGAAAGGATGTAATTGAAAATTTTGTCTT
>CAJJDN010000002.1:44425-129312 GCA_905182985.1 Paramecium sonneborni
TAATTAATGATAAACTTAAGTTAATTAAAATAATTAATATTAAACTCATTAAATCATTGAATAGTAAAAATAAGTACCAGTACAAAATTCTTAGAATAATGAAGATTTGTTGTTAAAATAACAATTGAAAACACTTTTATCTAAATTATAAAAAATTGAATAAAAAAATGGATTAATTTATTATTAGTATCCAAAGTATCAAAAATAAGATATTAAAAATTTGTAAGAGTATAAAACAATAATTATGATTGGTTAAACTGGGAGTGGTAAAACTACTTTAATTAACTTTTTTTTGAATTATTATTTAGGAGTAAAATTTATAGATGATTTTCGATTAATCTTGATTAATGAGTCAAACTTAAACATATCAAAAACATAAGCAATAAGTTAAACTTAAGATGTTATAATTTATTATATAAAGCCTTTTAATAATAATCCTGGATTAAGAATTATTGATACACCTGGATTTGGAGATACCAGAGGTATTCAATAGGATCAAAAAATAGCAGAAAAAATTCATTTAACTTTCTAGAAGAATGTAGAAACTTTAACAACTATTTGTTTTTTAGTTTAAGCATCTAATGCTAGGCTAACTATAAATTAAAACTACATATTAGATCAAATTCTATAAATGTTTGGAAAGGATGTAATTGAAAATTTTGTCTTTTTGTTTACTTTTTGTGATGGAGGGTAACCATAAGCAAAATAAGCATTGGAATTCAAAGGAGATATTAATAATAATGGTTGTGCTATTGCAGACTAAATTCCAAAAATACCTGAGCCCTGGTATCTTAAATTTAATAGTTCGGCATTTACGGCTTCAAATAAGGATAAAAATGGAGATGATATTGAAATGACATAGTTATTTTGGAACATAGGTATTAAAAGCTTTGAGTAGCTAATTTAAAAAATAAAAAAGAATACAGATATTAGTTTATAATTAACAAGGGATGTGATTACAGAGAGAAAAAAAATTATGAATACAATATAGCATTTGCGAATTTCGATATCAAAACTATTAAATTTGATGGATGAACATAAATAAACTTATAAAATTATTGAATAATGTAGTGCTGCTATGATTGATTCTTAGAATTTTACAATTTAATAAACAAGATATAAAATAGAGTAAATTAATTTGAAATAAAGTGAATATGTAACGAATTGTATTAAATGTAATTATACCTGCCATTATCCTTGCTTTATACCTGAAGATAGTAATAAATCTTAATGTACTGCAATTACTAATGATTACTGTACAGTATGTTAAAATAAATGCCATTGGAATGTTCATAAAAATATGTCTTATAGATTTGAAAGTAAATAATATTATGAACAAGTTGAATTATCTGAATTAAAAAAAAAATATCTTTAGAGTAAATCAGATAAAAATTAAAGATAATAAATCTTGGATGGAATTGAAAGTCAATATGACCACGCTTAATTTGAATGTATGGAGTAATAAACTTTATTAATGAAATCAATGAATAAACTTAATGAAATAGCTTTATAACCTGCTGTTTTTAAACACTAAGAAGAATATTTAGAAATGATGATTTAAGAAGAATCATCAAAAAAGGATCCAGGATGGAAAGAACGAATATAAACCTTATTAGATATGAAAGAAAATTGGAAAGTAGTGAGAGAAATATATACTGGATCTGGATAAGTACAACTAACTTAAGAATTTTACAGAAAAGAGATTAAATGTAAAAAAAATAAAGGGTTTTTGAGTAAATTTAATCCTTTTTGAGAAAATAATATAAATTTATAAATAATATTAATTCTTTTTTCTAATCTTCTAATAATTCAAATAAATAACTTAGTTCAAAATAATATATTATTTGAACTAATAAACAACTATATTCAACTATCACTATAAATTTAAACAGAAACCAAATTTTCCATATATTATAAATCTTTATAACCTCAAAGTTCAAATCTCCAATTAAATGATAAAAAAAATAAAAGTCAATATACAAAAGTTCTTTATCAAAAAATTTAAATTACTAATCTTTATATTTTGAATAACACTAACAACTATAGCGAAAGCCATACTACAATAGATAGTTGAAAATAATTTAGTTTATTGAATTAGTATGAAATTTTAAAATGTGTTTGATATACAATAAATTTTCCTTTAGCATATTTCTAACTAACAGTTTATATAATATATATATTAATGAAGATAAATTCTGCCAGTTAATAAAAGTTAACTATGAATAGACCTTAAACAACTCCTTAAAAGGCAGGATAGTCACCTATAAAGAAGAATAAGTATGAAAAATAATTGAAATAAAAGGTATTTGGTTTAATCAGGTGTTTCATCGCTAGCTAAAACTGATAATAAAGTGTCAAAATCAACAGCATTATCTCATGATTTAATTTCTTTAATAAAAAATGGTGGAAATGCTCATCAAAATAACTAATAATTGGATAGAAAATAAAATTCTAGGAGTAAATGTATTTTGGACATAAATGATGCAAATTAAAAAAAAAATAGACCAAATTCAAGACAATAAATCTAAAATTTAGTAAAAAGTAAGAAACCTGATAGCAATTTAAAATATCATGAGGAACTGATTTAAAAGCAATTTCAGAAATTGTTAGATCTACAAAAGCAACATTAATAAACTCATAAATCACCACCTTAAATACATAGTAGAGCAATGAGTAATGGTGATTTAAAGCCAACAAGTGATATTGCAAATAAGTTAATAGAATATATAAAGAAATAATCAGCTAAGAAAATTAAAGGTTATAGATCAATATCTAATCCGGATATAATTGTGACTGATAGAAGATTAATATCAAAATATGCAGTTAAGTAAATAGTTTATATAAAATAATAGAACTTAAGCAGGAATGTTACATACAAAGTAAGAGAAAGTAAATTAGGATTCTTATGCAATTCATGAAGGAATAGGAAATATAGATAATTCATATTTACTTTAAGTTTCAGATGGACATGGAGTTAATGGTCATGAAGTTGCTTAATTTGTTTAGGAAAGATTACCTATAATAATAGATTAGTTATTAAAATCTCATAAAATAGGAAAGAATGATTAAGATATGATGATATAAGTGATTTTAAGATAAGCATTTGAAAGAACAACAAAAGAATTATATTCTTCAGGAATTGATATAACATTTAGTGGAGCTACAACAGTATGTTTATTGATTATTGAACATGTTGGTTGGTGTGCAAATATTGGAGATTCAAGAGCTATTTTAGGAAGATAAAAGGATGGATTACATGTTGTTGAATTATCTCATGATTAAAAACCAGATTTACCAAAAGAAGAAAAAAGAATAATATAAAGTGGAGGAAGAGTGTAAGCATATTCAGATGAAGAAGGAAATCCTATTGGTCCTGCTAGAGTTTGGTTAATAGATGAAAATATTCCAGGATTAGCAATGTCTCGAAGTTTTGGTGATTATGTAGCTGCTTAAGTAGGTGTAATCTCTATTCCAGAAATTATTAAACACACATTTTAAAATGACAAATTCTTAATCATGGCATCAGATGGAATTTGGGAGTATTAATTCATTTTTATTTAAGATTTCTCGATAATAAATGGATTGTTGAAGTTGTTTATGGATATTATTTGAAAAATGATGCTGAAGGAGCAGTTGAAAGATTAGTAAAAGAAGCCACTGAAGCATGGTAAAAAGAAGATGAAGTTATAGATGATATTACTTGCATTGTTGCATTTTTGAATTGATAAACAATAAATATCTTAACAATATATATTTCTATTTTTAATCTCTAATTTTATTAAATATATTATTTTAATGTCAGACAAACCAAATATTCCTGCACCTAATTCTTTGGTTAAATATGCAAGTGCCACTTTGGTTTCTACTTCTGGAAAACCTATTAAAGATAAAAAAAAAGGAAGAGATGCAGCTCCATAGTCAATTACTAATGCATAAACAGAGGATATATTAAATTCAATTCTTCCTCCAAGAGTATTATATTAATTCCCTAATTTAGGAATATACAATGGAAAAATAATAATTATGGATTTAATGTGTCTCTTCCACTCCTGCAAAAAGAGTAAATTTATTTTATATTCAAAATAGGAAGATGTTATTCTGCTTTAAGAAAATTTAGATAAAAAATTATAATAGAGATAAGCCAGAGAAACTGGTATATGCCCTATTCGAGAAGAATTATATGCTTAATGTTTTGATGAACTTATAAGACAAGTAATATTTGTAAGTTACAATTAGATTACAATAAATTGTGCTGAAAGAGGACTATTATTAGTTCGAGTTAGAGATGAAATAAGGTAGACAATTTAGGCTTATTAAACTTTATATGAGAGTTCTATTGCTTTTGGCATGAGGAAAGCCTTATAAGCAGAATAAAGAAAAGTAATTATAAAAATATAGAATTTTTAGACTGATTACAATAATAAAATTAAGTAATTAGAAACTGAATGTCAAGATCTAACAAAACAGGTTGAAAAAATAGAAAGCACCATAGAAGATATGCAAAGATTGGATTAAGAATAATAAGAAAATGAAGAAGCTAAACACAGAGATTAAGTCAATTTCTTAAAAAATGCAAACAAAGTGTATAAAGAAGAATTAGAGAAGTTTCTCACAGGGGCTAACGTTAAAAAATGATTAATATAATATTACATTTGAAAAAAGTAGAATTCTTTTGTTTTAAAATATATGAATAATAAAATTAGATAGATGATGATAACTATAAGTTAATTGACTAAAAAAATTACTATTCTTATCTAAGTACATAATTTGACTCAAAAGTAAATTTATTATATTTTTGATAATAAGAAAAAAATTATAATGTTGTTTGTTATCAAGACTTTTCCTTTGAAATTAATACATTAAAATGTCAATTAAATTTTATAACATAAATTAAAATGAAGCCTCAACTATAATTTTATCTTGTCACTAAAGTCTTACTACAAAGAAACCTAATTAAATTTCTTACAATAATAATTAAATAAAAAAAGAGTAAATAATTCTGAGAGTAAGATGGAATTTATTATTATTATAATTATTGATTGATTGATTTATAACTGAAAATATTATGAACTTAATAGGAGAAGACAAAAATAATCCATTATTATTAGGAATTATCTTCCAATTATATATCAAATACAAATAAGACTGAAATGAGAATAATTAAGGCCACAACTCAAATGATATTGTTTTTAATTTTAATTATATCTACCTATATCACTAAAAGCGTAATTTAGACATACTCATTAGTATATAAATAGGTTTAGCAACTCTTCAATCGAAAAAATTAAATAATGAATAAACTTACTGCTAAATCAATATATGAAATAACTGTAAAAAGCTATTTAGGGAAATCATGAAATAGGAAAAAGCAGAAGTATTATTTGATTTTAAAAAAAATCAATTTTTAGGAAGATAACATTCTTCCTAAAATTATCAATTCTAATGTCAAATATAGTTGCAGATGTCTATGTAAATTGAGGTTAATGTTGACGTTTTATTAATATTAAAAGTATAAGGCCTTATGATGCAATTTAGCAGTAAAACTTTAAAACTACTAAAATAATTACTAAAGTTAAATTAGCAGTTAAAGAACTGAATATTTTTAGAATAATTTTTTGTTAATAAATTTAAAATCATATAAACTCAATGAATAAAAAAATTATTTTGACATAATTATTGAAAAAAAGAATTAGAAATCGCTATTAAAAAGGAGTAAAGTAAAAGTTTCTGGTTTTGATATTTTTTAAATGCTAAGACTTTTTTTACAATTAGCAATACCATCAGCTTCTTTTGCAACAATTTCATAATGCAATAAAAATGATATTATCAGAATTTCAAACCCTATAATAAATTCTTAAATATTCTACTTTTCTTTTGTTGTGATAAAATAACAATTTATAAATTAAAATGAAGGAAAAGAATGATTAAGTTAATCAAAGAATAATTAAATTCTGTATTGGATGTGAATTCTAAAATAGAATAATGGATTCAAATCAAGTTGATTTAATTTCATTTACAAATACTTAAAAACCATCATCGTTTATTAACCACTCATTTTGTTATTTTATATAAATATGTTCTTTTGTAAATTTATATAAAAATATATATAATAATTCGAACATTCTTTAAAAGTTTTTAAGTTGGTTCTTTCGATTAAAAATAAATATATATTTTATGGACTCTTAATACGAGGAGGGAGAAATAATGACTCAGAAGAGCGATAAACTAGAACGTATAAATAGTGAATCCTCTTTACGCTCTCTTGTAATTTCCTAAATTTATTTATAGAGTGACACAAATGGGGATGATAGAGTGCGTAAATTCTAATAAGAAAATACGAGTTCTTTTTCTTATGACTGCGCCATCTTTAATTTTTTAGGCCATTGTACACAAGTTGGTTGCAAGTATTTCTATTTATATTTTTTTAGAAAAAGACATATCTTATTATAAGATGGATTAGAATAATTCATCACTGAGAATATGCAATTATTGAATTAATTGATTAATAGTGGTTAAAAAATTAGAGTTCCTATTGAAAGGATATTAAATAGAGAAATTCTCAATTCAAAACACCAAGTAATCAAACCTAAAGTTATAATTAATTACAATCAAGAACTCTGTGAAAATTATAAAAGAGCCTTAACTCATAAATTAAGAAAAGATATTGATAAAATGGAAGATAAACTCAAAACCATTTCCTATCTCAAGAAATGGGTGAGACACAATTTCGTAGATGCTAGAGATTTTAGTGAATTGTACTATTCTCTAAATTCTACATAATAAATACATTTTATGAACTTTTTTAAAGTTCTTGAGTTATAGCCACCCTCGTTTCAATGATCATTATACATATAAAGTTTGTTTCTGTGTATATATTAACAATCATCTAATCTTTAAATTGCAAATATATATATCAAAAATGAAAGTTTTCATTCTAGTTTTTTCAACTAAATAAATTTTCATTCTTCTTTTCCATTTAACTTAAAAAGAACAGAGAACTTATTAAGAATATTTCAGATCCTTTATCCTTGAATATCGTTAGTATGAAAGCTGTTTATAAGTATGTGTTTTATTTAATTTTTTCAAATTACTCTTCATCTTGAAGTATTATGAATTGTTAAACAAAGTTAGAAATAATTATGTATGTAAGAGTTTCTAAATTAGATTGGTTTAAATTATGTTCGAAAGTAAAACACTAATTATTGGCATTATTCTATATAATGAATTATTTTTAGAACAATTATTAGTTTTAGGAAAATCAACTGACTAGATTTTTTTTGGCTTCTGCATATACTTAAATAAACTGTGTTATGATCTATTTCATAATATCTTCCTTATATAAAAGGTAGCATAATTCGATAGATGAAGTTAATTTTCCTAGTATGCCTAGAACTATAGTAAAGTGTTTGTTTCTAGAGATTTTTGTAATTGTTATAATTAATTGGTTTAGAACCCTCATTAATATGATTAAAAGAGATTATTTGTCATTTCATTAAGTTTTTGAATAAAGAGTATAGTTTAAATGTCACTAAAGACTTGTAGCTTAAGCTAGAGGTTCAAGCTATAATGACTCTGATTATTCAAAGTTAATTGATCAAATAACTGGGTTTTAGTAGAAGATGAGAAAAAGAAATCATTAAATTCAAGAGTAACAAATATAAGCAAAAAATGAGATACTATCTTAACGATTAAGATCTATTCAGAAAACTGAGCCAAAATTACAAATAAATGACCTAAAAATATTTAGTTCTCGAAAGTAATTTCAGCTGCAATTTGATCGGGAAGTAACAAAACAAAATTCTCGACTGAGAGAGAGAATAAAGTCGATGTATAATTAGGAATTATATAAAGTGAGTCCCAAATAAATAGAAAATCTCTGAATTAAGATTTTGTGAGACATTAAATAACTTTAGAACGCATGCAAAAGTTTAAGAGAAAGAATAATCGATGTGTATTAAAGTCGTTAGAGAGAATAGAAAATAGTGAATCACAAAAATTATATTTGAAATGCAATACTCAAACAATAAAAACTGAGCCAGATAAGGAATATAGTGCATGTAGATCGAACACTAACAAAGTACTAAGTTTTATAAATCTAATTGATTGATTTTAAACAATAAGAAAATTAAATACATAAATTTAATTTTTTGATTATGTTGATATGTTGTATAATGTTGTATAATGTTATATTATGTTGTATTAAATCATAAAATTGATAACATCATCAATCCAAAGAAGATAATGGAAATCATAATTTATGAGGAAGTCTCATCATCACATGAAGTTCCAGAACAATTTTCAGAATTATAAGCCTATACTTCTGCATCAGTGGGACATGAAGCATCAGTAGATTCTTTAATACATGTAGAAGATGTAGATGCAACAGCTGAAGCATCTGAAACATCAGTAAGGATTCTTCTACTAGATGATTAAGTTAGAACAGCATCTGAAGCAATGATTACATTATTAGCTAAGAATTTGAATTTGATTTCATAAATGGTTCCATCAGTTGTTTTATTATGCAATTTAGGTTTCACTTGTTTAGTTACTCCATTAGCCGTAACAGTTATTTAAGAATCTCCAGGATGCCATTTTCCATCATTGAATCCATTTTCTGTTATACTTTATTTAAAGTAAATAGTTTCATCTACTACTAATTCTGGATTAGCTACAATGTTTTAACAAGTAGAATCACTTCCACAACATTCTAATTTTGAAGCAGCTTATTAGACGCATTTTGTTTATGCAGCATCAGCACATACTGGTTATCCTCTAAGTTTTGGTTAGAATACAAAATTATTTAATGTTGATAAGTCAGTTGTCATATTGGCAACAAAATTGAAAGCAAAAGACACAATTTATTTAGTATATTAAGTTGTTGAGGCATCTACATTTATTGCATAAAATCCTTAATATACAACTAAATCAGTCTAAGTATCCTTAGCCAAATAGGTGTCAAAGTTACTATTTAATGATAATCATATATAGAATACCTCTTTTCAATCAAGAAAAACCATGATCTTGAGTTATCAGTATTTAGTACTGATGTCAAAGTAGATGAATCTATCGTTTCATTTATAAACCCAACTTTAAATCTGACAAGACTAACTGATAAACAACTATTAGCAACTTCTAATGCTGTTTCTAATCCAGTTGAGTTTTAAAATTTTAAGGATACTTTTAGATTTCCATTTTCTAATGTCAATCCAAATTCTGGTTTATTTGGTAGTTAATCTGCACCAGAGTTTTGTTTTTTCTATTTGAAATAGTTTAATTTGGATGCACAAGTTCCAGCTTCTATGCATTCTCCATTTACAGCTATTTAGGTCTCAGTACAATCTTAAGGATTAGATTTTTCAGCTTATGTCTATCCTTATGAATTTCCTGTAGAGTTACCTGTTTGTGCAAACACTACAATTGTTAAACTAAGCAAGAATAATAGTTAATTTTGTTTCATTAAATAAATTCATTGACAATTTTTGTAATTTATATAAACTAATATAGAACATTCTATGTAAAGCCAATACATTCTAGATAATTATTGATAATATTAATTTTTGATTATAATTCACTCAAAAAGCCTTTCTAAAAATGTTTTATCTTTATCTGGCTTTCCTTATACTTATGGCTATTAAGGCTAAGTTGGGATCTACATATTAATTATTAACTTACTTATTAAGGAGGAGCTGTTTATACTAATTAACCAGGTTAAATTGGTGGTAAAGTGTTTCTATAGAGAGTATTACCAGCTGCTGGTAATCTCTAATTGTCTTTGTAAATAGAAACTGGAACTGCAGTTGTCTGAGCTAATTAGGATGGTAAAACTGTAGTAGTTGCTAAAGGAATTGAAGCTTAAGGTATTGTTGTTTAAGGTTAAACAATTGTTGTAGCTGGTTTACTTAAAGTTCTAGTTTAAGGAATCAAACTGCTTGTTTAAGGATAAAGGTTGGTTGTTTATATTGTTTAAGGAACTACACTAGTAGTTTATATAGTTTGAGGAACTGATTGTAATTAAGTAGTTGTAATGGCAGGTTTTTATTGAACATATGTAGATGTTAATTATGTTTATGGTACAATAGTATTCTATACTACAGGTGGTGCTTAAATTGTTGCTGTGGTAATTTATGGTTATTAAATAATTGTATTTACTATTGGCTATTGAATTTAATGTTGTCCAGATATTAATGTTGTTGTCTAAACTTAAGGGGCGGCTTAATACTTTGTTGTAGTAACTTATGGTTATTATGAAATTGTCAAATATTATTGGGGTTATTAAGTCTTATACATAATTATAAAACTCTTACCACTACCATTTACTATTATTATACTCTCTACGTTTGAATAGTTTATGTTTATTATTATGCTACTGTTTATTGTTGTATTGCTGGCTAAGCCTTAAATTTATTATTGATATTCATACAGGCAATATATTTTATTTTTATACTGTGTAATATTCTGTTCTCTCTTATATTCTCTCTACTGGTACATATTCTAATTATATATAATGAATAAATTAATACCAATTTATTTCTCCTAAATTACTTAAGGAATATATTCAACTTCATATTAAACAGCATAATAATCAGTTATTTATCGTGTTATTGGCACTTGTACTTACCTTCTCACTTCCTCATACTCTGTAATTACTCTCTCATATGGAACATATTCAATCCTTGATTCTCCCTTTATTGCTTATTCTGTCAAGAGTTATGAACTCAATTACACTGGACCTGTCTAATAAGGAACACCATTTTATCCTATGATCTATGATTATGGTAATGGTTATTATCCTTATTGCTATAAATAAGGAAGTTGTTGTGCTGGAAATCCACTTATTGGTGCTCTTCCTATATTCTAAGGTGGAACCACAAATTATGGCTAACTCTAAGGTAAAACCTATGTTGGCACTCCTTATTAAGGAATGAACTAGTTCTGGTTTTAAACTTAAGGAATATTTGATTAAGGCAAGTTTGAATGGCTTTTCGATTGCTATCCTTATTAAGGGAGCTATGACATTTTTATTAATATCTTATTCTCTAAATATATTCCTTTATATACACACTAATAAACTACAATAAAATTATTTCATTTATTAATATACTTGATGACAACTATCATCTTATATTACATAATATTCAATTAATTATCATTTTACTACCCTATTTATCAACTCTTTTTTTATTTATTATCAATTCCTAAATTTTATTAAACTCCTTATTTTCTACAATCTTTCCAAACCTATACATTAAGTTGATAATTTTATTAATCTTTTTAGTATCTAAGCTTTTTTAAAATCAAATACTTCTATACAGAAATCACTTAATTAAATATTTTTAGAACATAATTTTCTTTTAAAATGTTTTAGAAAATGTTTTAATAAGTTTCTTCAATCTAAATAAATGGATAGTTTCATACAGTTAAATTATCTATTAGTCCTAATGAAAAATCTATAGTATTATGGTTATAACACGATGGAAATAGATTTTTTACACTGGATAAAATAAATAATAATTGGAAAACTCGAGAATAACATTTTACAATTCCTGGTCTTGTCTAACCTTCAGGAATTCACTTAAATGAAAATGGAATGATCCTTATTATGTATGATGTTTCAAAGAGATATTTATATACATGGCTTAGATACCATAATAATTCTAATTGGCTCTTAAGAAATACCTTAGATCTTAAAACAACTATAGATGCTCCTACTTCAGTGATTAATTGTTTTTTTTTTAAGGATTAAGTATTTATAGATTACTAACACACTTTTTATATTATCAAAAGAGTTAATCAAAATTTCAAGATTATAAATAAATAAATCTTTAAAGATAATGATTATATGAATTGTTTGGCATATGGCTATGAAAAGGATGTGTTAGCTGAAGTTACTGACTCTATAGTTTATTTTTGGAGAGAAAATTAAAAAACATGGATTAAAGAAAAAAATGCTTTCTACAATAGTGAAATTTTACCTCACCATTGTTGTTTTTAAGAAAATGAAGTAAAAGCCTTTGTTAATGGAGCTGTCTGGATGATATCATATCCAGAAAGGGAACATAAGGGTTATTTAGATGATAAAATTACACAAAAAGCTACTCAATCATCTTTAAATTATTTCTTTCAACTTGATATACCATTATAAAATTAAGATTAGTTTATTCATTTTTGGTATAGAGAAAATTAAAAATAATTAATATTTGATTATGAAAAATTAAGTTTGACAGCAACAAATATTTTATTAGGACGAAATGGAAATGTTTTTTTAACTTTAAAAATATTTGAATAATTTATCAAAATATAAATATTTGAAAGAATATGATTTTAGAAATAATCCAAAAAAGATATATGATTATTATATATGATATATATATTTTAATTATAAGAATGGTTTTAATTATGAATTTTTCTATAGGAATCAAACCTTAATCAAAACTCTTCTTCATTAAATTATTGTTTAAAATATGTAACTACTTAAAGATGTCTAAGAAGTTTAAGATTATAATAAGAATTGATTGTATTTATATGGAAAAAAGTTTAATTTATTAAAAGTGTATAAATAAAGATATATTAAATACTAATTTAATTATCAAAATACTTTATAACTGAGATAATTTTGATTTTAGAAGAAAATGTTTATCTTTACTAGTCGAGGTATGAAAATAATATTAAATGAAGTCATATCTTAATGTAATTAGCGCTGATTATATTAGTTATAATGTATTTCCAGTCTATTTGAGATTAGTAAAAATAAAGATAAAGTGTTGATTCTTGATAAGAGGTGTAAGGTAATTATTTTTTTATTTTAAGAACTTTTTTGTGCTTTTAAGAGGTATATAATAAATGGCTCATATTTATGATAGTAAAATGTAGAATATTGACCCAGCATTGAAGAGGAGAAAATAAACCAGAGTGAGAAAATAGTTAGTAAACAAAACTTTACAAGAAGAAAGCGAAGAAAATTTCTTGATTGAAGTGCAATAGAAAGTAACGAAAAAATATCAAAATTATTTACACACCATACAAAAAATGGGAGATTTTGATTGGACAGATATTGAGAATACAAACAATATAAAGGTAATCTATCCAAGTAAGCTATGTCTTATTTCAAGTTCAATTTTTACAAGCATCTACTTTACAATTTATGATTGCAGCGATGTATTTTAATTGTGATCAAGATTATCTATAACATAACCTTTAGGAAGTATAAAAATTGATCAAGAAAACTGAATAATCTAATGGAATTTCATAATAAGAGTAAAATTATTGTTTAATTAAGTGATTGTAAAAAATAGAAAAATAAAAAAGGGTATGATGTGAATGATGATTTATTCATTTTAGAGATGAGATAATTATAAATCTAAGATTTAGATGATATTATTGCCAACTAAGAGTACTATTATTTTTATTTATCTAGATTAAAATTAGAAAAATTTTAGAAGGAAAATGAAAAAGCTATTGAAAATTTCTTAAATGTTGATATACCATAACTTAAACCAACAATTAAAACAGATTAATCTAACAATCTTTTAAGGGATATTTTTGGATTAACTGAGTATGAAAAATAATACATAGAAAAAATAGAATTGAAAATATAAACAGATGGATAAAATGATGTTACTTAAGAAACAGGTAAGAAAACATAAGGAGGAAGAATTCATTTATAACCAATTTTAGATGATGCTCTTTGTTAAGTTTGTAATGATGGAGATTATACTGATGATAATTTGATAGTTTTTTGTTCAAAATGCAATATATCAGTTCATTAAAAATGTTATTTAATTGAAGTAATACCAAGTGAGGATTGGATATGTGATGTATGTTAGACTTTTGGACCTAATGGATAATATTTACGTTGTGCTTTATGTCCAAAATTAGGAGGAGCTATGAAAGCAACATAAATAGATGCTTCTTGTTTTGAAAATTTAAATCAAACATATTTTGAATCATAAGGAGAAACAATGATGAAAAATGATTTAGTTTCTAAATTATGTAAATTTATAAATATTATAAATAGTCTAACAAATTGATGATGATTAAGAATTATATTATGATTTCAGTAAATTACCAAATAGAGATATTAGAGATCTTGAAAATAATAAAGATATCAAGGAACCATAACCATAAAAAGTATGGATACATTTATCTTGTTTTTATTGGTCTCCTGAATGTTTTTTAGATGAAAAGTAAGACATATTAAGAGGTGTAGATAATATTAATTAAAAAAGATTTACTCTTAATTGTTGTTTATGTAATATTAAAAAGGCAGGAATGTGTATATAATGTGCTAGAAGTAGTTGTTAAATTGCATTTCATGTAGAATGTGCTAGAAGATCAGGAATATTTCTTACATAAACAGTTGTCAACACAAAACCAGATTATTAAATATTTTGCTAAAAACATTTACCTCTTAAAGTAAAAAGAATCTTAGAATCTAAATAAAGATTATATGAGAGAGAAATAATTGATTTTTTTAGGGCTTATGAAAAATGCAAATCTGTACATAAAAAGTCTTAATAAAGACCTAAAAAAACTAAATCATCCAAAGAATCTTAATAATAGTAGTAGGAGATTTAAGAACATTAAGAAGGTGAAATTGATTTAATTGATTTTGCAACTAAATTAAAAGAATTCATAGATTAAATTTTAGATTAAAAAATGATAGTAAATTTAAAATTACAAGATGGTAAATATCTATTCGAATCTTTATCTGAACCATAATTAAAATAATTAAAATAATATCACTTAACCAAATTGCCAGAAGTATATTAAAGTAAAGTTGATTAAAATGGATTACTTATTACATAATTTTATAAGAGTACTATTACTGCAACTGATGAATTATGGAAATTCTTTAAATACAGAGATTATGAAAAGGATATCATTTATAAAATGTATGAAAAATTGAGAAGAAGAGCAAGTAAATTCATGCAAGAATTAAATCCTTAAAAAAAACAAGCTAAATTAATTGATATGTTGATGTTAAAATAATTTAAAAAAAACAAAAAAGCTGATTATAAAAAAGAAATTATAATTGAATAAGTTGGGGATTAATATTTTTAAAGAGATGATAATTTATATTGTGTTTGTAAAGGAAAGTTTAAAGATGGTAATCCTATGATTTGTTGTGAATCTTGTGATGATTGGTTTCATTTTGATTGTTTAGAAATAATAATTCCATATGAAGAAATAAGCAAAATGGATTTTTATTGCTTTTTATGTATAGATGATCTATCAAAAGATAAACAGATTGAAATATATAAAATTTATGCCAATGTATTTAAAGATGCCTCATTTAAACTATAAAGAGAATTAGCTAATAAATGTGCATTAAATGAATCTCGAAAAGCTAGAATGAATGAAATTAAATAAGCTAAATTAATCGAAGACAATAATAATTTAGAATAAGATAATCCATGTTCAGATCTAAAATTAGAATTTATATAAATTGAAGAAAAAAATAATAATTAAAATATTGTATCTAATAATTATGTCGTTAAATAATGTCAAAAAGAAATAAATTAAATAAATAATAATTATATTTAAATCGAGAACTAAAATGATTGTTCAGAAAAAAATAAAAAAATTGATGAACATGTTAAGACCCCAAGTAAAACAGAATCTGTTGAAGATCCTGATAATAAATTAGAAGTACCAGAAACTCAAGAAAAACTAAATAGCAAACTTAAATAAAAATCTTTACGTGACTATATACCTAAATAGTGATTTTATTATATTTCACATTTATTATTAAAACCAAAAGATCTCTGAATTTTAAAATTTATTCCAAAGAATTATAATTATTAGATTATTTTATATTAAATAATTATAATTATTAGATTATTAATATATTAATTAATAAGTATAGTTAATTTGATTGAATGATATAATGAAGGAAGGTACGGTTACTATTACATAAAACTAATTATTTTAAAAATAAAAGATGTTCTTTGTATATTAGATTAAAAAACAAAAGAAATAGAGTTATAATTTATTTATCAATGCCTTTATCACTAAATAAAGTCATAGAGCATTTTAAAAAATTAAAGCAAAATGATATTGATTGAATGTGATTAAAGAATGTTTTCAAAAATGATAAATGATTGTTTATGTGGAATAAAACGTTGATTTTAAGATAAGATAATATATTAAATTATTCTTTCTTGATTTTTTCCTTGTTCTTTGTTTTTTTCTAAAAATTAAAAGATTGTATCTTATCTTAAATATAGAAATGTTAGTTTTAAAGAATAGTGAAGAAGGATTAATGTTTGAATAAAAGTAATAATATGATGATGTAAAAAATTTTATATCCGTTTTTGGATTAGTTATTAGTTCCAAAGTTTTTTGTATTTAAAGGCAAGAATGAAGTTGGAATAAAACATTAATATTTTTAATGAAAGTCGCTATCACATTATTGGTTGTCTTAGCCCTCGCTAATGCTGGTATGGTGTAAAAATTCCCACTCACATATGGTGGAAAGAGAAGCATCATGAATATCATGGTTGAAGTTGAAAACAAGATCAAAGCCCACTCACCACTTGATACAATCAGAGGAGTTCTTGATAACTTCAAATCCGCAGTTGCTTAAGAATAAGGAACACATGATGAAGTTTATGGAGCTTAAAAGACTGAATGCGAAAGCGAAATTGCTTATAGAAGAGCTGAAGTTGAAGATGCTACTGGTACACTCAAAATTGCCAACGGTATTTTGAAGACCTCAAACATCTTATTAAGAAAGACCTAAGCCACCCTTGGTGAAGTTGAAAACATCTTGAACACAGTTTCTTTACACATTGGACTCATTAATGATGCCAGAAAGGAAGATACTTAATCATACAACAGAGGTGCCGTTACATTCAATGATGCTATCAACGCCATTGATGATTCTCTTGATTTGGCTGCCGCCTTAGCTAAAGGAGGTGCCAGTTTAATCTAAGTTGCCGAAATGACAACCAGATTAATGAAAGCTTCAGTCTCCACCAAGATGAACAAGGCTTTCATGGCCCCATTAGCTGCCTTAGCTTAAATCACATAAGAAGATGACAATGTAGGTGCTGCTGAAAGACTTGCTTAATTATTATAAACCTTGAGAAACAACGTTGAAGAAGCATGGGCATCATACACTGCTGAAAACACTAACGCTTTAGGTCTTTTCACCTAATAAAAAGATTTATATCTTGCTTCATAAGGCAGACTCGATGCATCAAAGGGAAGATTATCCAACAAAGCTGAAAACTTATAAGGAGTTATCTCTGTCTAAACTGCTGTTGCTTAAGCTGCTACCAACAAGAAATAAAGAAACCAAACTTTATGGGATGATGCTGCAGATTTATGCCACAGTTTCGATGTTGAATACAATGCCGTCACTGCAGGAAGAAGATAAGAATTAGTTTTGGTCTAAGAATTAGAAAGATTAGCTGAAAGAAGAGCTGCTGAATAATAATGAGATATAATCACATCCATTATTTTTTATTCATTCTTTCCCATATCATTTTTTCTTTCTCCTTCTCGTATTTTTATTATTATTATATTACTTATGCTTATCAAATTATAATCAATTCATCTTTAATTATAAACTTTAATTTACATCTTCTTTCATTCTCTAATTATTCAATTAATTAATTAATTAATTATATTTTATTATTATTAATAAATCAATCGCTACCAAAACATCTATGCATAGCAAATCCTCCGCATGCTATTACCATTATTATGTAAATAGCCAATAATCCAACTAATACTAAAATTATTGTCATTTTTTTATTTCTCCACCACATTTATCTTCTTAATGTTGTAGCATTTTCTTTCATACTTGTTGAAATACTAAGGCTAATCCAATTTTTTACTTAACCATTACATTTGTTTTTTCTACAAGAATATCTATTTTCTCTCCTCTTTCCAATAATTTATCCAAATTTTCCATCATTATTTCTTTTGTTTACTGAATGTTATCAGATACCATTCTTAATTTATCTGCTTATGGAGAATTATAATATTCAATTTTATTTTTTTATTCCTTTTATAGAATGAACATTTTCTTACTATTGAAAATGCATTATTTAACCCATATGATATAGCTGTATCTCTTTGTTATGGTTAAAACATTTAAAAAAATTTTTATTTCATTTCCTCTAAACAAGCAAATGCAATTCTCATCTTTAATCCTTTTTCTGCCATTATCAAAAATGAAAATCCATCCTCCACCAAAATATGAAACTCATATTATTCATAATTGAATGATTTTTTAGCATTTTATTAGTTAACCTTTTATTTATAATATTATCAATTTACTTTTGAAATAATAGTTTTAGCAAATGCAATATAGTTACCTTTAGCTATTGAATATTCTGATAAAACAACATTTGAATTTCTTACAACAACTGCATATATAATCTAGGGATTTGATGATTACATTATTAATTAATTAATATATATTAATGCATCAATATACAATTCTACATAATTAGGACAGAATCTATAAATAAATTATAATTTAAAAAAATAATATATTTTTTAATAAAACTTAAATAATTTTCACAACATTTTCTCTCTATCTAAAAAGGATTTTCCTTTAATACAAATCTTTTGATAATCTGTTGATTTACCAATAAACAATCTTACTAAAAGTGTAATATTAATTAATCTCATAAGCATACTCCCTAAAATAACTATTTTATATGATTTATAAGGATCCATCAATTTAGATAAAATCAAAAGAACTGGAAAGGATATAAAAAATAAAGTTCCATAAATCTTAAGCTAAAAATAAAAATTGGAAACAAGTTCGCTCTTCTTCTTTCTTTGACTTGCTGAATAATAAAAATATAGGGCTAACAAAAGATAAATAACACTAATAGAATATCCAACCCAACCGTCATACATATGGAATTAAGTCTAATTACTTAGAAATTTGCCTAAAACAGCAAAAATTGTTTAAATAATCCCTAGAATGAAAATCAAAGGGAAATAAAAATTTGTTTCAATCTAAAAATTCATAAATTCAATTGTCCATCCCCAAGCAATTAATATTAATAAAAGCATAAGTAAAAAGTTATCAATTGATTATATAATTTCTGAAGTAATAAGAAATGCACTTATTCCTCTACCATTACTATTATAGACTAAAAGATTAAAAAAATTAAGAGTATTCTATAATGCCTCTAATCCAATAATGATTAAGACAAAAAGTAGAGCATAGTCTTTTTCTCCATATTTATCCTATTCTTTTTTATAGACTCTATAATTATAATAAAATCCTATGAGAGTTAGTAATGCTAAAATAGATACAATGCTAAATAATCCATGCTCTTCTAAAGAGAATTCTTATCCTCCTACATCATATAACCAGATAGATATTTCCAAATAAATATTTCTTGTCTCTTAAGAAAACATCTTTTCAAGTTTATGATCACAATTATTGAAATTTGCTAACCAAACATTATGATATCTGCCATAAGTTAATTGTCCATTTAATATTGACATCTCTTAATAAGAATCAACCTCGATTGTTTAATATATAATTCTATTTGCAATATCTCTTCTACTGCACTCTGATTTAGATTAAGCAGATTCCCATTTATCTTATTAAAAAAATTCAAAAGCAATTGTTAATCTTTCACCTTCAAAATCTTATGGAACATTAAGGACTCGAGACCTAAATATTAAATGTCAAATTGATACGATATTTGATAATTTACAATTCCCCGACTACCAAATCTACTTAATGGAATGTAATCCATTTTTGCTAATTATTTTAATGAGAATGTTTATGTAATGATTTTACTTTAGACTAATGCTATGAATATGAATAAACTTCCAAACATTTAATAATTAAATGATTATTTTATTGCTTATTTAAACATGTTATAGTTCCACTCTAATTGACATATCAACCAAAAATAGTATTACTGACCTATTCATTGGTTGTTAAATAAAAGGAGAAAATTAAAACAATCTATTATTCCAGTGTTAAAAAATGAATGCCATAATTCCTAAATAAGAATTAGATTAAGAAATTGTTTTAGCATACTCTTTTAATAAAACAGAAGATATTTAATTAAGCAATATGCTTCTAAGTCAATTAATAATAGATACAGAAACTTAATTTTATGGTATACAATTTCTTAATTTACATAATTCAAACTATGGTGATTTTTTGTAGATGATCTAATTTTCTATAACTAATTCTTCATACTATAATTACTAAGCCACTGTTATCGATGGAACTTTAAATATGATTACTCTTATAAGTAATTATCAGATTTCTAAATTTAGAGAATTATGTAAATGAAACTAAAATCGTTCTTTATTTTATCCCAATCTATCCAGGTAGAGTCAAGTTTATTCCTTTGCCATCATAAAACTTTACTTGCGAAACCAATTGTGACATCAAAGGATTTTCATAATATTTTAATAAATAAAGAAATAGTTTAGTTATAGTTTTTTCTGAAGAGAATTCATTTAAAATAGTCGAATTTCCTTTTAAGGATTGGAACTTTAGAAATATATCAAATTATAACATCACTGAATTTTTAGATAACGAAATTATTCTTAAAACAAAATTATTTGAAGATTATTTACTAGTTGAATTAAAAACTTCTTAAGCATTATTTTCTATTTCTTCTATTATTTTTGAACTTAAACTCTTAAAAATTTTCTCTAAATAACCTTTATATATTGATCATAAAACAAATCTAATCTTTTAGAAATCTGAAAATTAAACTGTGGTTTATATTATATAAAATTAATAAAATTGGTTTGTTTAAAAACAAATTACACTATTGTCAATATTAGATGTTTAATTTACAGATTCTATCATAGTTGAAAATGAAAACTAATTTATTTTTATTTATGACAATTTTCAAAAAATAACTATATAAATAGACATAAATTAGAATATCAATACAGAAAGTGAATGTTTAAACAATTTTACAAAATTTCCATATCCAAATCCTAGTAGCTTAAATTATTAATTCAAACTTTTGTAAAAGACACTTGAACCAAATAAGATTCATAATGAACCTCTTTAAGAATTATAAAATTATACATCTTGCATAAAGCCTTGTGATCTTTTATATTTTAATTATGAGATCTCCTTAGTTCCTTATGATTAATAATGCATTATTTCTAATTTATAGTAGTGGTTAACTGATTACTGCAGTTTTTCAAATAGTTGTATGAAATGTAATAAGAATATTGGATGCTATTGGGAAAATGATACTTGTTAGAAAGAAACTGAAATGTATAAAATTGATTTATCATCAAATGAATAAAGTTCAAAATGGTATTATGGTAAGCTTTGGCAATGTGAAGAAATATTATAAAAAAATACTTAAACATTTAGTGATTATAATTAAACTGAATTCTAATAGAGTAAGGAATTCACTTATAAGGGTAAGATAAGGAAAGATTAAATTTATTCTTGGTTTTTTGACGCAGAAGAATTTTAATAATTCAATTTATATTTCAAAGCTGATTTAGTAAAAATTCCTTTTTAAAGTTAAATATCAATTTGTTTTGGTATGAATAAAAATGAAATTTGTACATAAATGAATTTTGATCTATGGGATTTAAATTAGTCTACAATATATCGTTTTAAAGGATACTTTTTTAGATATACAATAATATTTAATGAAGAAAATTTTGCTAATGAAATGACGTTTGTGTTTTAAAATTCTCCTCCAATATCAATAATTGATAGATTGAAATAATCACTATTTTAAATGTTGGTTTTTGTTTTATGTGGAATATTATTATTTTGTATAATGGGATATATGGCTAAAAGAAGACTATAATATTTGGTAGCTTAAACAATAGATAATGATTTAATTTAAGTAATGATATAAAGGTTATAATTTTAGATAGGACCTTATTTTTAAAATTAAGTTCCTTTGTCAGAGGAAAGATTAAAAAATGTAATGTAAAATTTAATAGATTAAGAGATTATAATAAAATATCCATCTGATCCTTGTTTATTATTATACGGAGAGGATTGTTGTGCTTTTTGTTTAGATTAATTTGATGTTTCACAATTCGTAACTCAATTATTTTGTGGACACGTTTATCATTATGATTGTTTTGAAGATTGGATTAAAATAATAGGATTATTAGATAAATGTCCAATATGTAATTAGAAAGTAGAGCACTTTCTATCTAATAAAGAAGATTATGCAATAATTAAGTCATAAATTTTGGACAGAATAAATGAGTCGGAGAAACATACAACTTAATTAATTGAATGACACTATTAATATTAATTAATTAAATTATCATGTAACGAAATAGCAATAACCCCATCTTTTTATCTCCAGATCAATTTGCTACTCTATTTAATTAAGGAATTAGAGAATCATTATATTTAGATGAAATGTAAGATTAAAGAGAACTCAGTTTCTCAGCTCCAAAAGTAGATGATATTAATTAATCAAACCAACTTAATTAGTCGAGTAATTTTTTACCTGAGTTTCCAAAAGATGATGTTGTTATTAGTATAATTTAATAAATTATTAGATTAGTATCTAGACAATTATATGAATAATCTCAAAATATTGAACAACATAATAAACAGTTGAGTGAATCATATTAAAGAATACTAAAATAAAATAAAGAATTATTAAATAAAAGAAAAGCATTAGAAGAAGAAAACCAATCTCTTCTAGAAGAGAATTTTGAACTCAAAAGATAAGCTCATGAACTTTAATCAAAATTAACACTTGCTCAAAGCTAAATGTTAATCAAAAGAGATCAAGAAATTTAAACATTAAAATAATAAATTAAAGAATTGTAAAACTAAACCAATTCTAGAGATTCAGCTACAAAAACTGAAGCAAGTACAGCAACTTCTCATAAAACTTATTTTGGATCAAATACTCATCGTGTACAATCAAATGAATAATCAAAAAATCCTTCTAGATTTACTTCTCCTGTTCCAAAACAAAAAACTTCTGAATTCTAAGTCTTATATAATTCGAATACTGTTTTCGGAAAATAATAATTATGAATTGCATCTAAATGTATATATTATTATCTGTTTGAAAATTATGATATCTATTCATTTTATATTACAGTCATCTATATTTCATGCTTTTTATTATTTCTTATTATCGATATCCTAAAATTAATCAATTTATATTTACTTACAAAAAATATGCAAAATTCTAATGTTCTAGTTACTTTTGGCTCTTAAAACTTATATTTTAAATTGACTGATGATCCTCAACATTTCATGAACGCAGTTTGTAAACAATTTAATATCAAACAATTTATTGCAGAGTAACAAATATATTTTATACCAGAGTAGAATTGAAGGTAAGGAGAGAATAAGCCTTGAATTTTTCAATCCTAATTTTATTAAAAAGAAAGATATGCTTAATATATAATAATTAGGATGCAAAAGCATTAAGATTATTGAATATAAGGATTAACCAAATTCTACCAATTAATACTAATTCTTCGATTCTTTTATTGATGGAAATGATGTTTAATGTTGCTATAAAAAAGATTGCTAATTATGTTAAGGATTCGGATCTGTAAAATTTTAAGAATAGGATTATTAATTTATAAATGAAGTAATAAGAAAGAAACTCAGTGATAGGTTACTTGAAATAAGAGAAAAGTAATATTTATAAAACCATTATAGAATTTTGAGAAGAGATAGGACTGAAATCAGTACTCCTGAAGATTTTTTAACTTATCATTAAGCAAAAAATAACAATTAGGAATTTATGGAAATATCAACTGAAACTATTAAATACAATTTTCATGTTGAGAACAGTGGTAAATGTTATTAATTTTTTAAGTTATTAATTATGATGACATGTTAAAAGTTAAAATAATTGAATAATTTGATATAGAGGGTGAATAAGGAAGTGAGGCAATTATGAAATTAAAATATATGAATGATGGAACATTGTTGAATTGGCCTGAAAAAGTCTAATTAGTATGTAATGAAGGTCCTTTTTAAATAAGATAAGATGTTAAATCAGCTTTAAAGGGATAAACAATTTGTACAGAAATTAAAATTCATATTCCTGATATTCCTCCCTAATAATATGAATTTTCATGCAAATTTGAATATTTAAATGAACATAACAAAAAGGTTTAATTTGGCCCAAATATCAAATTAAAATTGACTGTAAAAGAGAAAATAAAATAAAAAAAAATTACTGAATCCTAAAATTTTGATGATTATAATAGGAAATTAATTCCTTAAATAGATTAGTAATTACAATAAATGGGACAGGAAATGACTCCAAATATTCAACTATATATGAATGAGATATTTAAACGTTTTGCACATATAAAACTAGATGTAAATAGATTAATTGATGAGCTTTTCAAGGCAATGTATAATGATTGATCTTACATTTAATACAAAATTATTCATATATGTGATAAGCATTTGGTTTATATTAAATCTTTATATTTTTTAGTCCCAGGCAAATTTTCATCCATGACTAATCTGAAAAGATTATCATCTCTTAATTTAATTCCTTAATCTAATTTATCCTTATAAGCTTAGTTTATTTCTTCTAAATTTTTTGGCGTAATAATATAATCGAGAGGTCTTTTATCATATTTCATTTTAGCTAAGATTTTATAAATAATTTTTTTAAATCTTATATACTTACTTCTTAAATATGCATTTTGAATATCAATCATATCTTAAGTCATTTTTGTATGTTATTTTTCTCTAGCTAATGTAGTCTTTAATGTTTATGGATTATAATTGATTTCCATAATATGAATTTTTAAATCATCTGTTAAAATAAAATCAGCAGCAAAGAACTCTGCTAATCTACTATCTCTTGTTATTTATCCTTCAACGGATTTTATAGCATGTATAATCATTCTATCAACTGTAGGATAAAGATAATTTTAAAGCCATTTACGATCCTTAATCTTTCCTTATTTTAACAATAAATCTTATAAATAATCTAATTTCCAATCTATAAATAATTCAGATTCATCAGCATTTTCATCATCTAAGTCTAAATCTGATCTTCGTTATTTAAGAGTACTTTTCACTATGGCTGTATTACATACATGAGCTTCTTTATTCAAAGAGAATTTATCAAAAGGAACTATGCATCTTCTTATTAAAGTTTTATCATAAGCATAAGCAATAATTGGATTAGTTGAAGCCAACACCCAATATATTCTAAATTCAATCTTATGATTTTTATATAACATAGGATTTCCTATGTATTATTGTGCAACTAATAAAGAATGATCTGCTCCACATCTCTTACCATTTTTATAAGTTTCCTATAATTTCTTAGTTTCATCAGGAAATAATACTTTTATACCTCTACCTCTATGAACTTCTAAACCCACCTTGGTTATAAATTAGGGTCCTTCTTAAGCTATTTTATCTTAATATTCATTTGAATTTAAATATTCAAAAAATTCTTTACAATCTTACTTCTAAAATAGACGATAGGTTTTGGGAATGAAGGTTGCATTATTAATACATTCTTAATCAATTCCTTTATCTCTTAAAGAATCTATGTATTTATATTAATTATTCATAAGGTTGTCTTTATGAGAAAGAACGTGTCGTGATGGTAAATGGTTGTATTTTTAGAACAAGCAAAGAGATGCTAAAAGCTTATCTAATAATCAATACCTTATCCTACTTTGAATTTATGTATTAATTAATCATAATATGTGAATGGTAAAGTTAATTGTTCTGGTAACACATGCTTTGACAAAGCTAGCAATATTTTATAAATTGTGATTACTTTGAGAATTCCCTAATTTAAGATACATTTGAGGAATGCAATCATAGTAAGATGATCTCAAAGCATTTTTGATCACTCCTTTAGCTTCTCTAAAAGTATATGTGTCTGTCATTATTACATCAGGATGGTAAAATTTGTATAAATCTGACCTTTTGCAATAATCAAATTCTGGTTGCACTAAAATTGAATTATACTATCATCTTAATCATATATTTATACTGCTGAATGATTGTTTGGAGGATCATAATAATGTGTTGTTAAGTATTTGTTCAAGTATGTTAATATTTGATCGACTTCTTATTTATTTTTATAAACAAGCGAAATCCTAATAAAATTGTAAATGAGAATAAGACTTAATATTGACATGATTAAGACAATCACCTTACCAAACATTTAATTATAATTATATTCGTTTTTAATCAATAAATTATTTTTCTTTATATTCCGTTTTTGTTACAAATTTGTAACACCTAATTATCAATACATCATTTTTTCCTATTAATTAAATTACAATAACAACTATTTTTATTTTACAAATGATTTTTTACTTTTAAAATTATTTTTTAAATTGATACTTATTTTTTTCAGTACATCAACTTTTTATAATTTCAATTTATAAATAAACAATTAATATAATATCACAAGTAATATAATTAAAATTCTTATGTAGTAATAATTAAGAAAAGAATTTTAAGTATCTTTCAAATATATTAATTTACTATCTTTAAAAATATCAAATAATGACCTTTACTTTTTTATAATGATAAGATTAATCATATTTACGTTTTTAATTAATATTGAATATAATTATTAAAAAAGAAATTAAATAAAAAATGCTGGTTAAAATTTTAATATAAAAGTTCTAATAATTCAATCTATTGGATTTAAAATTAAAAAAACATAATTTGACTTTGAGATGATATAAGTCATTGATATAAAGATAAATAATTAGTTTTATAAAATAATTCTCTTTAAATTTTATCTTGTGTTGCAAAAACATGTAATAGTTTTTCCTCAATATCGTGAATATTGATTATATCTATAAGTTATATAATTTCTTATGAGAAATGTGAGATTGTTTCAGAATTTAACTTTTTTTGTTTTTTTGAGCATAAGAATTTCGGTTAAGAATAGGATATTTACTTAGGTAATTCATTAATGATTGGTCTTATTGGGACAGTTTTTTATTTTGCTTTTTATACCTAATTGGTTTTTTTTGTTTAATAACTTCTCTCTCTATTGAATAAGGCTTCTTCAATTCTGAGTTATTCTAATAATCCTCTTCTTTTAATCTCAATAATATTTTATGATTTTTTGGAGCGAGCCTTTTCAAGACTCTCCTCTAACCTTTTTAATCTCTATAAATCCTATTGCTTTTTCTCCTCTAAACATTTTTAATATCTAGCCAATGTTTCATCTACTCTAGTACTTCTAGGGATTTAATATTAAGCTTATTTTAAGAGTTCCCATTTTTATATCTTAGCATCGTAACTCATTTTTTTTTTTATATGCTTATCTGTTGTTAGTTTTTATAAAATATCCCTATTTTTTTAAACTTATTCTATTCTCGAAGTCTATAAGACTTCTTTTTAATATTCACGCGATTCCCTTTCACTACTAATTTGTTTTCTTCTTGTTTCTATTAATTATTCTTTCTATGAATATTAAATCAATTATTATTCTCGAAAATCTTGTTAAAATTTCTTTTATTTCATTAATTTATCATTTATTTTGGAAAAAGAGTTCTCTTCATATGTTTCTTCAGGCGGTAATGATTTTGGATGACTTTGAATTTCTTCTGATTTTTTATTTAGCAACTCATGATATTCCATAAGTAATCTTTACCTTCTTTTTTCGTATTATTTGATAATGGTTTCCTAATAAAATTGAGAATCTTTTTCGTATTCTGGTGGAATTTTAATTTTTTTCAGAGGTATTAAATCTTACTCTGTAATTCCCATTTTTTTTAATATTTTTTAATTCATTAATAATAATGTAACATAAAATTAACACTTTTATCTTTTACTTTTTCAATTTTTTTTTATTCCATCGTTTTTAGAAATCTATTTTCCCAAATCAATTCATGACTTTTTTAACACTTTTATTGATGAATTAGTAATTAGTAATAAGAATTATTCTAACAATAAATTATCTATTATTTTTGAATTTCATCATAATTATGAGAAAGTTAATTTATAATAATTAATAAAGTTTAAATGATGAAAGAAAAAATTTCAAAATTAAAAATAGGTAATAATACTTTATAAATTAAGAGATTTCATTAATTGATAGTCTGATTGAGAGTTGTTTACCATCAATTTAAACATAAGAATTTGAAAGATAAACGAGTAAATTTTTTCTACCTTAATCAAGTTTATTTAGTTTATCTAAAAAATCTTAAATTCTACCCAAATGTAAAATACTAGAAACACTTCAATTATTAATAATAGACCATCATTCATTTTTTATTCTCTAAAATCTGCTTCTTATTCCCATAATCCAGTGAATTCTCCTCTCCAAAAATTCATTATCAAATAACAGCATTTTCATCTTAATCAGCTATAACTAATTTTTCTTCCATTTCCTAAACCACTGTTCTCTTTTTTAATTAAACCATTCAAACCCATATGATTATAAGTTAATTTTTTGGCTAATCTACTTTTAAACCATTACAGCGACTTAGATTTTGAAAATCATAATCAAATTCAGCATCTAATCCAATATTAAAATAATTAAATATTTTATAATTTTTACTCTCTATTTTCACATTTCATCTGTAAAAAATGGAATATTCTCATTATTCATTACTTTGACACTACATAAAGACAACTTTTGCCTTCTATATCAAAAAAATATCTACAATTTAATTTATAATTAAAAAATATTGAATATACAGGTAGATTCTAACTCAATCATCAAAGAGTGTTTTTATAATCTAATGATTTTATGATTTTGCATTATATTTGATTTTTTAATTTTAAGATAAAAGTGATAGTAAAAATATAAATCATTTAATAAATATTAAGTCATACTAATTGTTTATAATCCATAGAATTTTTATTAATATAGATGGCAATTTTTTTTGATTGAAATTATTATAATACGTAAAACTACATCATTAATTAACACAATATCACTTAATAAATAAAGAATAGACTTTTTTAAAATCAATTATTTTAATGGGAAAAAAAACTGTGTTAATTCTAACTTTTGTTAGTTATGCTTAAATGCATGCAGCCAGAACTCTGTGGTCATATATGCAAAAATATTTAACTATTGAAAATTACGACAAAAATAAAATGGGTTAAGCATATTTGACATTCTTATTAACCTATGGTATTGGTATGAATACTGTTGGCCCAATGTGTTGTAAACGTAGTTTAAAACATTCAATTGGAATTAGCTGTATGGCAGTAGGTATGTTATTTGCAATTCTTGGAATATTGTAGGAGTTTTAACTCTTAACATTGTAAGATAAATTTTTTAATATTTAGTCCATTAGTCATAGTATTGATGGCTATTAATGGTTTAATTTAATCTGCTTGTTATCCTGCTTGTGTAAATGTATTAGGAAATTGGTTTAAAAATCATAAGGTAGGTTTAATGATGGGATTATGGTCAGGTTGTGTAAATGCTGGCGATATTTATGGATTAATAATTGGTGATGTTGTCATTTAAAGATTTGAAAAGCCTGTTTATTGGGGTTTTTACTTTATGTCAGGTTGTTTAATTCTAGCAAGCATCACTACCTTATCTTACTTATAGAGTGAACCTAGAAATCAAATTTAAGGAATTAATGAATCAGAATCTGCTCCATTAATATTAAAACAGAAGAATAAAAATTTAAATATTTTATCTGCTTGGTTAGTTCCAGGAGTTGCTATTTATGCAGTTGGTTATGCTTGTCTAAAAGGAACTTTCTATGGATTTTTAGATTGGCTTCCATTTTATTTTTAGTAAAAGGGAGAGAAACTTGAAAATCATTCTTCTTACATTTCTTAAATGTTTGATGTTGGTTGTTATGTTGGAGGCATCTTTTTAGGTTATTTAGGAGATAAATACAAAAGACGTGCTTGTTATTTTGTACCAAGTTTATTATTGGCTATGAGTTCTATGTTAGTAATAAGATTTTGTTTGGATTTAATTGTCTGGCCTTATTATCTTTGTATTTTGGCTATAGGTATCTTTTAAGGAGGTCCATATAATAATATTTCAGGAGTCATCTCTATTGAATTAACTAAATAGTTTGAAAATGATAAGGCAGCTATATCAACAGTATCATCTTTAATTGAAAGTACAGGAACTCTTACAGCTGCTATGTTTTAGGTGATTATTCCAAGAATTGGAGATGAACATTTATTTATATTCTTATGTCTCATTACACTATTAGCAGAATTAGTTTGTTGTGTTCTCTTATTTAGAGAACTTAAAACTAAGAAAAGATCTAAATGATATGATGATGATGTATTATAATTTAAATTTATACAATATATCATTATTCCTATTATGCTGCAAGAGCTGCTTCTTTTGCTCTCTCTTCTTCTTCTTATAGTCTCTTTTACTCTACTTCTCTGTCATATTTATCTTTTGCAAATGAAAATGCTTTTTCTTTTAGCTACTTTGTCACAAAGATATTATTTATTTTCTCTAATCTAACCATTTGGTTAATTGTATCTAATAAATAATTCGGACTTTTTGATTCAAATGGATTTCCTTTATATAGAAGCCTTTTTAAATTGGGCAATGTTTGCAATTTGCTTATTTCATCAAATTTATCTATTTTGTTTTCCCTAATATCAAAATGAACAATATTTTCCAAAACTGGAAATGTTTCATCAAATCCTTCAATCTAAATTAGACTTAAATTCATACTAAGTTTTTTCTTAATTGTAAAATTTAAATAGAAGTCAATAATTCTATTCCTTGAATAGCCTTGATTTTATTTTCACTTAATTTAAGTTCTTTTAATTCAGGTAAATTTTAAAATTAAGTTAAGGCAGCAATTTTGTTTCTTTTCAAGAAAAATTACCTTAATTTAGGATTACCATCAAAAGTATCCATTTTTTCAATCTTATTATCATTAAGATTAAGTTATATTAATGGAACTTTGATAGGACCTAATTCAACTAGTTTATTTGAAGCAGCATTAAGATACTTAAGAGATTTGAAAGCTTCTTCATTAGCAAGAGATTTCAATTCCTTAATATTGTTACCTTCAACATTCAATTTAATCAAGAACGGCAGTTATGAAACTAGATAGTAAAAAGAATACGTTGCACAATTTCAGTAATATTATTGCCACTTAGATCTATTGATTCAATATATTTATAATTTCCAAAGGTTTGAGTCAAAACATCTACATTTTTTTGATTTAAATTCAAGATAGTGAAATGATATCCACTATTATCTTAAACCATTTTAAATCCTGATAGATTATTCATAATGAGTTCTTCGAAATTGATTTTAGATTTAGATTCTTCCTGTTGTTTTGGTTATTTCTTAGCTTCCTTTTTAGACATGTTCAATAAATATTAATATATATTATTATGCTTAATAAATCAAAACAATCTCTATTTAGCTTCATCTCCATCTCCTACTAATCCTTTTTATTATGCAAATTGATAATGTAAATCAACTACATCAAGTCCATCATGTACTTTAGTCCATCCATTCTAATGAATATGATAAACTTAAATAAATATTATTAATTCTTACCTCTAACTACACCACCAGAAGCAGTGTCTCTATGTGTTGCATGATAGATTGCTCTAATGCCTAATTCTACTGCTTCATTAACAGACATATCATATTTATAATGATTATCCAAAACACCATAAGCATAAGTACTACCACTACCAACAGAGAATATATCTCCTTTCAATCTCATACCATCATTATCTATATAATATAAATGTTATCCAGATAGATCAGTTCCTGCAATCATACAACCCATTGATAAACCAGAATTTTTATAACCAATTAGAATTCCTTAAAGGAATTTAGAAGCTGCTGCAACACTTAATTTACTACCATTTTTTAATTCATATGTTCTACAATGATTAGCTAAATAAGCTAACCAATATTAACAATCTGCTGCACCTCCTGCCATTGTACCTATATTATTTCAAAAATATTCATACCTAATAAATATTCATTTATTTCAATCACTTTTCGGACTTATTCACTACTCAAAAAACTACCCATACTAGCTCTTGAATCTACTGCTATTAAAATGCCTTCTTTAAATACAAATCCTAATGTTGTTGTTCCATGTTTGAAATTATTTAATTTATTTCCTCCATTTGTTTATGTAGGACCATTTAAACTTTTATATATTACTTAAGGTGCACTAGGCATTCTTAAAGTATTGATTTCATCTTTATCCTCTTTTTAATAAGTGTGAGCTAATCCAAATGTTGAAGGATCGAAATCAATCATTTTAATATTTTAATTAAATAATCATCCTTATCTCAAGAAATATTATTAAATACTCTTTAATGCTCTTTGTTACAAATTGTGTTAAATTGAGATTTAAATTACACATATATTTTAAATATATATAGTATATATTATGAAAAACAATCATCATCGAAGAACAAAATCAACTGGCAATTACTTTTCTAATTAATGTGAATTTCTTGTTAAAGATGATTATGATGATTATGATGATACGAATGAAACAAGTGCAATTATTAAAAAAATATAACAATAACCTATTCTGCATCATTAGATAGTTGAAAAACTTGACGATTAAAATTATGGATTGTTCAATACTATGTTTAATTTTGGTTAAATGAAGTATAAACCAAAACATTCCATAGACTTAAGCACAATTACAGAGTGCAGTTGTAATGAATTCATAATATTAATAGCTACACCTTCAGCTAAAGATGCTTAACCTAAACACAGGAAATGTGGTAGCCAATAATAATAAGTGAAATAATAACCGATAAGTCATAATCATAGTCAAAGTCTTCAAATTCAACTGCTTGAATAAGAATTGTAATAAATGAAGGCTTAATAAGCTCAAATATAAAATGTGAATATGATGCTCATTATTGAAATTCATAAATCGAGATAAGAGCTCTAAATATCTTAATAAGTACAATCTCACTTTCATATTAGAAAAATGAACTTATACTTTAAAGAATAAGAAAACTAGAAAAGATGTTAAGAGATGATTAAAAATTATCCTGTACAACTAACGACAGTCTTGAATTTTTCTGAAAAAAGTACTCATTTTTTATTAAACATTTATATAACAATCATATTTTGATTTATTATGACTAAATTAATCAACTTTTATTTAGTCTATTCTTAATAACTTATTATAAGAAGAAAAACTGTAAATTAAAATACAATTAAATTATTTTTTCTATCATAATGACATATCTACAAAATTTCATTAGGATTGATATTAATAGGTACATTCATAATAAGATTTCTCTTTTTATTTTGAGTAATCATTTTAACCAGATGGTATATTGGGAGTTTTGGAACTTTCTGTTACACCGAAAATACTCAAAGTTTCTGACTGAAGTATTCCATGAAAATCACTTATTTGCACATTGTCAATCTAGTTCTTAATCTCTATAATTTCCTAAACTTATTTTTATATTATACATTAAATTCATAATTTCTATTATAGATCTTATCCCATAAAAATTCATCATTATTTTAGTAATGTAATATTAATTGGTCCTTAAGATTATTCAAATCAAATTTCTGTTGTTCAATTAAAAGTTGGATCTATTCATTTAATTTTATAACACTATCAATACCTTAATTGTAAAATAATATTCCATCAACACAACCAATACTTTTAAAACTCACTTAAACTGTTGATTATGATTCAAAATGTAATTATAATAATAGTAATGCAGCTAATGATAAATAATCTCTTTTTCCAACAGAAAAGTATTTTAGTACAGCATTTTGTTTTTATTTAGCTGGCAATTTAATTATATGTATTAAGTTTTTATCTATTTACAATGTTTTAGTAATTGTTTCTATATCATTAGGATGATATTCTTAAACTAATTATTTTGCATTTTATATGTCAATGTTTCCACTAATAAATGCAGTATACTTAATATCTGAAAACATATCAGTTAAAAATTGTGAGAATTCATTAAATTTTAAATCTTAAAACTCTTTAATAATATCTGCAGGATCATTTACAGGTCTCAACATTAATTTTGGTAGCCAATATTAAACTAAGTAAAATTGAGTTTTTTAGAAATAGTATTCTTAGAATTGATTTTTTAAATCCTCTTTAATACTTTTAAATTTAGATTCATCTTTAATTTCTTTAATATTTGATAAAACCTAATTTTTCACAGTTTCAAATGTTAAACTCCAACCTGATAACATAAAGGAAAGTCCTTTTAGACTACTTTCTACTTAAAAGTTAAAACCAGCTGAAACTGCATCCAAATTTGATTATTCAATGTACATTTAAGCAACTTTTAATATTGCTTTAGATTTAGCTATGCTATAACCATTAATTGGTTTATAGAATAAGATTCCAAGAAATACTCTGTTAGTCTAATTATCATATTACCACCATAATTCTTAAGATATTTATAATGGAGTTAAAATTGGTATTGCATAATTTTTTTAAGTTTGATTTAAATCTAATTGGACATATGGAGTCAAAGGTTTATATACAGGATCTATATCATTAGGAGAATCATTCTTAATTTATGGTTCTGATAAAGTAATATTTGGAGGAATAATTTGATTGGTAGTATAATAGTTATAATTTGGTTATTCAATCGGAATGTATGAGGAAAGATTTGGTAATTTTAATTATGAAATCAATTACTCATCTAAATTTGAAACACTTGTATAATCTAACAATATATTAGAATATTCAATTGAATCTACTTTTTTATTAACAAAATTGGAGTTTAAGAAGTCCTCTTTGTTTAGTGTCTTTAGTTCTTAATAAATAAATTATCCTTATTCAATAATAATGACTCCTGATTAAATATTATCAATTATTGCATTGAGATCTTTCTTAGAAAATTCTTTATCTTCAACATATTTTTGATAGAGAATTTATAGATTATAAAAGTCTTTATGACAATTTAATAATGTTTTTTCATTCTACCTTTTTAAAAATGATGCAAAATTATAAATTGCATTAGCTAATGTGATGCTATTAGTATTACATTCCTAAATATTAATTGCCAAGAAATCAAAATCTAGAATTTCAAATTAACATTAAAGAATAGTTTGTAAGGAATTTTATGTTTTTTACAACAATAAATGCTTAAAAAATTCATCTTATTTTGCTGTATAAATTAAAATGGTAGATGTTTGATTGGAATTGATTCTTATTTGATTGTATAGAATAGGCTCTAGATCCCAAGACTCAATAATAGATGTTCCAAATTCTTTTTCTAATAAATCAGTATCTGAAACTATCATATAAATTTCTTGATTTGAAAGGGCAGATTCAATTGTCAATCTTATTGGATTAGAGACCAATATTAATTCAATATAATTTTATAAATCTTAAATCTGCATAGGTTCAGTTATGATTTCATTATTTAATGAGATTGCATCTAAGACTCTATCAATTTTAGAAATGAGATCAAAATCTTAAGTTTATATATTTTGATTGGTAATATTATCCAGATCTTCTTAGGTGTATTCTCTAACAAGTGAATCTGCAAAGTTTTTAATGCAAGTTTCCATTAATTCGTTTTTAAAGTGAACGATTATTGTACTCATATATGCTCTTTAAATTAATTGTGCTTAAGAACACTATTATTTTAATAGCAAATTCATAAATAATGTATTATATTCATCATCATGATAACCATGATAGATTACAAATTATAAAGTAGCAATTTAGACTTACTTTTCTTAAACAATCAAAGTTAAACCATTTTTAAATTGCCAACCTTATAATTATCCTTCATTCCATGGTTCAGCTTCAAATATTAATTCTTCAAATTATTCTTCTTCTGGTTCTGGAATTATGTTATCAAATTAAGTGACATCTTCAGGACTAGTTAAAAATTGCATAATGTCTTAATCTTCTTTATCTAGAACGACAGTACTATCAATATCATCAATATTTTCAATTTCATTTACATTCAATTTATCAATCTAAGGTATGGAAGATTATTTATGATTTGCTAGAGCATACTTAAATACAAGGAAGACTAATAAAATAAGAATAATAAGTTAGATAATGTAACAAAGTGTGGATAGGATGCCACGTGTTTCAGGATCTTTAGGTGTTTTTATACTTTGCTGTACTAATCCTTAATTTTCTTCATCCATTTGCATTAATTAAATGTTTAATCCATTTCGATATATTGCTGATTTTCTACACTTGTTATCATTTCTGGTACTTATTTTAAAAATCCGTAAAACAAGGAATTGCTTAGGTAGCACTTAGATAAATATAATAGGATTATCATACAGAACTTAAGAAATCTATCTTGCAGTGTTCTGTGTCAGATACATTGATCTATTCATGTATTTTGTATCGGTATACAATACCTCAATGAAATTACTTTACATTAGTAGCACTGTTTTCATAATATACCTAATGAAATTCAAGAAACCATATTGTCTAGTATTTCTAATAGCTAATTAATATAGTCATATGATTCAGCAAGTGATGATTTTCCACATTATAAATTCATATACACAGGAGCAGCTGTCTTAGCTTTACTTGTCCATACTGATTTGGCACCATTTGAATTAGGATGGTCATATAGTATTTGGTTAGAAGCATTAGCAATTATTCCGTAATTACATATGTTACAAAAGATTAAAGATGTTAATATCAATTATTATATTTAGGTTGAAAATATTACATCCAATTACGTAGGAGCTTTAGGAGTTTATCGTTTCTTCTACATAGTTAGTTGGATTTACAAATATTCACTCACTGGAGATGTTTGTTGGACATCACTTTTAGGAGGGATTGTTTAAACTATCTTATATGCAGATTTCCTTTACTATTACCTCATTAGTCTAAAATCAGGAAAAGGTATGTCTCTAGGAGTTTGAGATTTGTGATTATTAAAATATTGAAAGCAGTTTAAATTAATACCATTTAACTATACTCTCTTTAGACTATGTCTCTTCTTTTATCATACAATTATTTATGCTTACGTGGCAATCTGGAATTATAATATAATTAAAATCTAGAATTTATTAAATTAATTAAATAATCTACAAATACATTTCTTCTCAAATTCAAAATGCTCTACCATTCTCTAAATTAAATAACAAACTTTTTTTTATAAATTATTCTATTTTCTCTTTTTTTATTCTCCTTTTCTATACAAACCCTTCGTCCTTTTTTTAAATCCTATATTATTTCTGAATTTTACTTAAAGCACTCAACATATACTCATCTAACGATATTTCTATAACCTCATTTAATGAGTACTTTTCTTTTACTACATTCCCTAAATTAATCTTCTCCTTATTTATTTACATCCATAAACTAATCATTTAAAAATTTTAATTTTGCTCAATTGTTTTTCAGTTCCACTAAATAACTATCATATCAGCTTTATTACTTCTATTATTACATCTCTTTTTTTATATATTTTCCATTTATAATGAGAAATCCTTTAATTATTCATTTTCTTATCACAACTCCTTATCAATTTACTTATATTTTTTCATCTGATTTACACCTAACCTCTTTAATTTGAAACTCTCTTCACTTTAATAACACTGTCTTATTTTAAAGATTTTTTCTTATGGGTAAACTTTTTTAAATACTCTATTTCTAGGTTAAATTCTAAGTAATTGAAGATACTGGGACTTTTCTGTATTATTTGGCTTACTTTATAAAGTTAAATTGTATCTCTTTTAAACTTGTACATCATTTATCATATTTATTATTATTATATTTATGCTTTTCAGAAAGTCTTTACAATATTTCAGTCATTAAGTGGCTCGATCTAAATTGGGTTAACTCTAATATCAAGGGATTATGATGAAAGTACCTAATGAATAGCAAAAAGAAGAAAATTCAGAAGAAGACAGATTAGTAAAAGCATTTTTCACAAAAAATCATGATTAAATTAAAGTATATGGTCATTCTGAGAAATAACTAAATGAAAAGAGTAGTTCACCTAAAAACTCTTGGTATAAGGTGGTTTTACCATTTAAAAGTAATCCAGAACTTAGTTTTAAGTTTAAAAGATTTTATACAAACCAAGTAAGAATAGGTCGCTTATTGGAATTGATGGATTATATAGCATCTACAGTTTCCTATAATTATATTTAACCAAACAGAGGTGCAACAATGGTAACTGCGATGGTAGATAATATAAATTTTTTTGAAAAGATATCCGCTGATTAAGATCTTGAAATATAAGGATATGTAACTTATGTTGGTAATTCATCTATTGAAGTGTATATTGATGTAATGTAAGAAGGAGTAGTAAATGTTTCAGCAAATTTTCTAATGGTAGCAAGAGATGGCAAAGATCATTCAAAAGCCTATAAAGTACCTATATTGAATTTAGATGGAGAAATAGATAAGGAAACTGCAGAGCTTAGAAGTTATATAGGAAAACATATGCAAGAAAAAAGAAAATTATAAAAAGATAGAGGCCTTGATAGAAAAGCACCAAGTCAAGAGGAAATAAATGAATTACATAAGTTTTTTATGAATCCTCCATCTGATATCACGATAAATGAAACATAAATTGAAAAAACACTTTTAATGCATATTTAAGATAAAAACCTTCATGGCAAAGTATTTGGAGGTTTTGTTATGAGAGAAGCTTTTGAACTTGGTTGGTTAAATGCTTATCTTCATGTCAAAGGATAAGCATTTCCTTAAATTATTCATATTGATGACATACAATTTCTTGCACCTGTTGATATTGGTAGTGCCTTATAAGTTTAAAGCAGAATTACAGCTGTTAAAGATACCATTATGCACGTTGAAGTTAATTGTTATAAAATAAGTCCAAACTAATAAAAAACAAGAACCAATGATCTTCATTTAACTTTAAATGTTCCAGGTATCTTGATACCTCCAGTTTAACCTAAAACATATAATGAAGGTATGCAATGGTTAAATGCTTGTCGTCGTATGCAATATACTATTTGAAGGAATATCATTTTGCCTTTTATTTTTCTTATAAAATCATTATTATCAAACAATTATCTATTATTTAACTAAAAAGATTTCAAAAAACTAAAATAAAAAGGAACACAAATATATATTTAATTTCAATATTTTTCAACCTTTGGCTATTATTTTTTACTTGTTGGCTATTAAACTTGCATTGCCATCATTTCTTGCATTTCTTACATTTATTATTATTATTGTTATTGCATTCTTCTCATTTCTTCTCTCATTTACATTTTAAGCATTCCTACTTCTGCCAATTAAATAAAACCTAAGATTATGCCTCCAAATATAGCATTTCTAAGTGCAATTCTAGTACCAGCTATCATTATTATTTAAGGATAATACCTCTAATTGCTAAAAATCCACCTGTAAATGCTCCAGCTATTATGGGATTAAAATAATCTTATTTGTTTCTCAGATGCATAAGAGTACAATCTGTGATACTAAATAATCCTCCCCAAAGAGCAAAAGATCCTCCCAAAATTGGAGCTCTTCTTTTTAATAATTAGATTCCTCCAAAAAATCTCTCTTTCTTTGGAGCAAATGACATGCCTTTTAAGAAATAGAATATGCATCCAGCAAAGCATCCCATCGAGAAAGCTCCTCCAAAATCATCAATGATTCTGTAAGGACACGGTTATTCACGCATAGCCATCTTAATTCTGGTTAAAATTTATTAATTAAATGATATTCATTAATTAAAATTATTAAGTAATAGGAATAATAGAAGGGGATCATCTTTTATGAGCTAAAGTTCTTATTCTACATTCGGTACGTATCCTACTGTTTGATCTCAAAACAGGATTATTTGGTTCACTCTTTTTCTTTTAGTGGCTAATTATTTATTTATGTTTCCTATGATTATTTCGATTTCTAAAATATTCCCAATATTTATCATAATTTTAATCTTAACCTATATCATATTTTTAAGAAAAATCTGGCAAATTTTATAATGGTAATATTTTTTTAAATTTATAGTAATGAAGCTTTATCTTATTTACTAACTTCTGTGTTTCTAATGCTAATTCTTCTTCAGAAATATACTCTCTTTTATTTGGATAAGTCTCAAATCTTATTTTATAAAGCATTTGTAATTAATCAGTCGGAGACAATTTATCATAATCACCTAAATGAATTCCTTTCAATAATATCTCATCATTATCGAATACATCATGTTCAGACCCTGATGAATCTGAATCTGAATTTATTTATGTTGGAAAAATCTCTTATTCTTTTGGTTTCTTAAATAAATTATTCATAAACTCTGAACCAATAAATTTTATAGGTTTCAATCTAATATTCTATAATCTTGGCGAAGTTTTCTCTGAATCTAAAGTTGAGGTAGATGATTTTCTGGAATTCATAAATAAATTTTATTTCTCAAATATTTATTATAATTATAATTAACTTATTAAAATCTTTTTTCTTCTTCAAAACTCAAATCACTCCTTATAAAAGTCTTTTTTTAATTTGATAAGATGATCCACAACTATTATTGAAATTATTTTTTTAATTGCCTCAGAAACGATTAAATTTTAAATGTTTTTATTAATTCCTCTTTATTTTTTCTTAGGATAAACCTTACCGACAATACTTTTCCACGGATTAGGCGATAGTTGCTAGTATTCTTCTCTAAAACCTTTTTTTTCTGGAATTAACGCTAATTGTATAGAAATAGGTTCTGGACCATCATCATCCATCTTATTAGGATTTTTAGATTAAGCTAAAGATGCCTGTAAAAAAGTTTAGGAAAAATATACAGGTTAAACAATAAATGTTGTTGGCTTATCATAAGGTGCCTTAATTGGCAGATATATTATTACAGATTGTGATTTAAATGGTGGGAGAGTGTCTAAGTATTTATCTATAGGTGGACCTTAAATGGGAGTTTCAGTAATTCCTCATTGCGATAGTTATTTGTGTTGGCCATTAAATAAAGTTGTTGATTCATTAGTTTACACTGATTATGTTTAATAACATATAGGGCCAGCTGGATATTTTAGGAACTACGAAGACTTAGACTCTTATCTAAAATATAATCATTTTCTTCCTGATTTGAATAATGAACGAAATCCACAAATTTCAAGAAAATAAAAGGTAGAAAAATTTATAATATTTTTAGTTTTCTTCCCTTGATTAAGTTATGCTTGTGAAATTTTTATAAGATGAAATGGTTATTCCTAAAGAAACTGCATTTTTTGAGTCTGTGGATCCTAAAACAGGCTAGGTTATTTCTCTAGTAGACTCAGAATTTTACATTTAGGATCTAATTGGTATAAAGCAATTAGATTAGTAAAGAAAAATCAAATTTATTGAAATTGATGATTCTCATTTAAAATGGTCAGATGAAATTACTTAAACTGTATTTATTCCATTTCTAGTTTGATTAATGTATACTTTTTTAATATATTAATAAACCTTTTATTATAAATTTGAGTTATTCTTTTAAATATTTAATCCATTAAATTTATTTATACTTTTTTGAAGAAATTATCCAAATTAAAATCTATTAATCATAAGTAAGTTGTTTATTAAATTTATTAATAACATTCTGGCCATTTAATAAATGAATATTTGGAGTAAACTATTCATTTGATATCATAATTAAAAAGATAACAAAAATTCTCATACATCTTTAATAGTATTTTATCCTAAAAAAAAATTAATTGATTTAATTCATTTTTTTTTTGAAATTTGNATTTTTTCTTAGGATAAACCTTACCGACAATACTTTTCCACGGATTAGGCGATAGTTGCTAGTATTCTTCTCTAAAACCTTTTTTTTCTGGAATTAACGCTAATTGTATAGAAATAGGTTCTGGACCATCATCATCCATCTTATTAGGATTTTTAGATTAAGCTAAAGATGCCTGTAAAAAAGTTTAGGAAAAATATACAGGTTAAACAATAAATGTTGTTGGCTTATCATAAGGTGCCTTAATTGGCAGATATATTATTACAGATTGTGATTTAAATGGTGGGAGAGTGTCTAAGTATTTATCTATAGGTGGACCTTAAATGGGAGTTTCAGTAATTCCTCATTGCGATAGTTATTTGTGTTGGCCATTAAATAAAGTTGTTGATTCATTAGTTTACACTGATTATGTTTAATAACATATAGGGCCAGCTGGATATTTTAGGAACTACGAAGACTTAGACTCTTATCTAAAATATAATCATTTTCTTCCTGATTTGAATAATGAACGAAATCCACAAATTTCAAGAAAATAAAAGGTAGAAAAATTTATAATATTTTTAGTTTTCTTCCCTTGATTAAGTTATGCTTGTGAAATTTTTATAAGATGAAATGGTTATTCCTAAAGAAACTGCATTTTTTGAGTCTGTGGATCCTAAAACAGGCTAGGTTATTTCTCTAGTAGACTCAGAATTTTACATTTAGGATCTAATTGGTATAAAGCAATTAGATTAGTAAAGAAAAATCAAATTTATTGAAATTGATGATTCTCATTTAAAATGGTCAGATGAAATTACTTAAACTGTATTTATTCCATTTCTAGTTTGATTAATGTATACTTTTTTAATATATTAATAAACCTTTTATTATAAATTTGAGTTATTCTTTTAAATATTTAATCCATTAAATTTATTTATACTTTTTTGAAGAAATTATCCAAATTAAAATCTATTAATCATAAGTAAGTTGTTTATTAAATTTATTAATAACATTCTGGCCATTTAATAAATGAATATTTGGAGTAAACTATTCATTTGATATCATAATTAAAAAGATAACAAAAATTCTCATACATCTTTAATAGTATTTTATCCTAAAAAAAAATTAATTGATTTAATTCATTTTTTTTTTGAAATTTGGTTTCTCAATATATTATATTATGCTAGGTAAAAAGGATTAAAATATTTTATTTATATATAATTTATAATGAAATAAATTTAATAAAAAATATAAAATAATTCTCCATTATTTTAAATTACATTATGAAGATAATAAGATTAAAAATGATAATGAATGAAAATTAATTAAAAAGTAAACATTTTGAGTATTTGATATTAATTAATATTTCAATATTAGTTACCCTAAATTTATTAAGCATATTTAAAAAATTCGTGATTCATAAATTCAGTAGCAGTAATTCTATTGTATTCTTCTGCTAGTCCTCCCTCTACTAAATCTTTGAGATTTTCTAGTAATTATTTAGGTGTATTTTCTCGAATTAATTACTAATCAACTTTCTGGATAAAATCTAGTTGCCAAAATAGATCAGGCTAATTTATCAATAGTTAATAAAATTAATCATCTTTAGTTGGGAATTAACCCATAATTGGGGGCCTTTTGTAAATTGCCAAAAATAGAGCTGTTGTTAAGGCGTAAACATCTGCACTAAATAAACAAAATTCTTTGTATTCTCCATCTTAAAAATTGAGTCTAAAATTAACAATTTCAGGACTTGAATAAGGAGTAAGTGTTCTAGGTAACCATTTAATGAGGAGATCTTCAAATTAAGGTCTATAGCTGAATCCAAAATCTGCCAATTTGACACAATTTCTATTAACAACAAGTATATTTTCTAATTTGATATCATTGTGTGCTATATCCTACTAATGTAAGTATTCGACAGCAATAGAAATTTAAGTGAAATATTTGATTATAATTTTGAGTGATGTCTCATTCAATTTACAAAGGGTATAAAGATCACAAGTAGCATTTTCAAGGTACAGACTACAACATTATAAGTTCCCTCGGCAGGATCAAGTTAATGATGAGGGATAAATTATTATGGTTTAATTATGTATGGGTGATTGAGTTGACTCAATATTTTCCATTCATTTTATAGATCCTAACACTCTCTTTAATGAACATAGTTACAAGTACTATCATCTTCAATGAAAAGCTATCCATGAAACACTAATTTAATTACTACAGTCTAATGAATTTAAATTAAAACTTTACATCAGATGGGCCTAGTCGACGATGGATGTAAGAATTGTTACCTTGCTGTATTAAATATAAATGATCTGCTATTTTGTTGATTTGCTACATGTATATATATTTTTATATATTATAAATGTTTATTTTCATTCGTCTTCTTTTTTCTCTTCTTTTGGTCCTTAAACAACAATTAATAGAAATTCCTTATCTGGAGCAACCATAATCTCATTATTCTTTGATTTTATACGTAAAAAGGTCAATTCATTCTGAGGATCGAGGTCTCTGACTGTTGATCTGAATAATAATTTAAGTAACTTACTTGGCTTTGGCTGCTAAAGTTGGAATAGTTCTTGCAATATTTTCACCTTCTTTACTCTCAGTTCCATAAGTACTACGTATTATTTGACCATCATTATTACAAATTACTATTCCTTACACTGATTTATGAGTTTTGATTCTATTGATTGTTTCTTCTATTTCAGACATTATTAATTATAAAAATGAGAGCAACTTTATTTTAGTAGTTAAGAAAGATAAGAGCAGAATCTGCTAAAATTGGAGGAAATCGTAATAAATAAATGCTTGATACTTCTGAACTGGGAGGACGACAAAGTTTTTATAGAAAAAGACGCTTTGAAGATCCTAATAATACTGTAATTGAATAAACAAGTTCATTTCGATTTCATGATAAGGAAAAATATGAATAGGAAATCAAATATCTCAAAAATAATTTACATTCTTTGGAAAGCGAAAATATCAAACTTAAGACGAAAATTCATTAATTAGAAGGTAAGCACCTTCAATTTAAAATTAGACAATTAATTAAAATAAGAAAAGATGCTATAAGAATTAGATCGTATAGGCCCTGTTAAAACTTAATTATTAAAATCTTTGAATTATGCTACTGCTTTGAATGCATTAAAAAAAGAATTAAATAATATGAAATTGGAAATACAAAAAAAAGATTAAGAACTTATTAATATGAAAAAAAATCAAAGATATACTTAAATGAATGAATTATAGATTGAAAGAACTGCTTTTTAAGAAGAGACTGTTAGATTAAGATAATAAATTGAATCATTATTTTAAGCTAGTTTATACAATTTACAATAGAATAATGTAGAATAAGCTATTTAAGAAAGATTATTTTAATTAATTGCTTAAATTTAAGAAAATGTTATATAAAAAAGTGAGATGGAAAAAATAATTGAAAGACTTAAAAAAGAATGTTTGAAATATAGAGTAATAAATATTTAATTTATATTAGTCTTAACAAATAGAATAAGAATTTAGAAGTAAAAAGGAAATAAAAAAATTATTAGATCAAATAAAGGAAGAAGCAAATAATTCATAAAAAGAAAGTAGTAAAGAAACTTAATAATAATCTAAACCAGATGAATTACAATTATTAACAGACTTAATGTTTGCAAAATAAGATAATTAAGCAAAATAGAAAGAGATAGAAAATTAAAATTAAATTATTTATGATCTCGAAATGTAAATTAAGGAACTTACTATGGTTTAGAAATCAGAGACTTAAGAAATTTAACCATAATCATAAAGGCTTGATGTATCAATTAAATCAAAGATAACAAAAATCTAATCGCCAGTATTTGCAACTGAAATCATGTAAGAGATAGCTTTACCAGTAAAAAAATCTATGGTGATCTAAGAGTAAATCTAACAATAAGTGAAATAACCACAAAGAAGAAAAATAGTTCCAGTTAAATTTGAAGAAATAAAAAAAATTGGAGAAACTTTAAAATATAGATTAATGGCTATGGATATTAATATTTCACAATTAGATGAATATTTATTTGATGGAGATTCTATGACATTCAAAGAACTGAAAGATAAGTTAAGGCTCTATCCATTTAATTTAACAAATGAAGAGTCCTTATTAGTCTCTCGTTATATTATGGAAGGTGAAAATGATATTTATGAATTGTTGGAGTCATCTTCAAATTATAATCCATATATTCGTTCAGTTTTAAGAAGAATATTGACGAATTACAAATTAGAAATAGTAAAAAATTAATTACTGCATTCTGAAAAATTAAAAGATGTATTAACTAAGTTTAAACCATTCATTATCAGTAATATCAAGCAACTTTATGGAAAGGATTGTATAAGATTGAACAAATAATAGTTTAATGAGGCATTGATGTCACTGAATATAGAATTGAATTAATTTGAGTTAGATTATTTAATAGTTTAAGGAATTTTAGAAAGTAAAGGAGTTGAATCATTAAATTATGAAGAGATGCTAAAATATGAAGTTAAGATGGATTAGGATTAACAACTCTCTTTTTTGTTGACTGAATTAAACAATTAATAAAATTAGAAGGCGGAAATGTCAGTAATTGAAGAATGCCCAGAAAAATTATCAGAAATAGAGCAACTTGAGTAATAAGATCAAAAATAAGAGTAAATAAAAAACTTGTAAGAAAATGATGAAGAAAAATAATATGTTACCTTTGATAAATATGTAAGTGAATAATTTGATTCAGATAGTGAAGAATCAAAATAAGAAATATTAACATCGGCATTTAACTTGGGATAGTGATAATTATTTAATTTTTGATATTTTTTAAATAAATAAATATTATTTTATTCATAGAATGAGTTTTAGAATTGAGGACTCTCCATAATTCAAAGGAGAAGACTTAAGTCTCTCAAAAATATATTAATAGAGAGAATCCCATTTTTCTGGATTCTCTTATCCAAGTAGTGTAAGACATTAGAAAAAGTTTAATTTTCAAGCCTCAGTAGAAACAAAGGCTCAAACCCTAAATTAAACTAACATAGAGAATGCTTCAAATGAATTAAGCTATGAAATAGAGAAATTGATTAAAGAAAGAGAATAATTATTTACATAAGTGCAATATTTTAATCCAAAAATTACTTTTAACGTTTGGGAATCACCATAAAGAATAAGAATTTAAAGAAATAGTGCTCCAATAGCAAATAATAGATTATATTATATAAATTAACAGATCATAGATGCTGAACACACCTACAATAAATTCAGCTATTAATTAATTTGAATATATAAAATATATTATTATATTTATGGATTAAACAAACATTCCTGCTGCTGGATCAAGACCTTAAAAATAGACTTTAGATTAAGCACCTTCTGTTAGATAAAAGTAGAATTTTTAAATATGAAATAGTCAATAATAACGTTCAGATATTTTTGGTATTAATTCAGGACCTGTAGTCTAAACACCAAGTAGACAATAATAACGTGCAAAAACGGATATTTTTGGAGTTGAATAGAATGCAACATAATCCTTAGCTTAATCCAGAGTTGAAGTAAAATAATCTTTTTAATTTCTAGACTAGATAAACTAAAACTTATTAATCCAATATTTTCTAAGTAGATCCTTCTGCTAATAACACACATACAGCTCAAGAGACTATTAAAACTTAAAATAAAGGAAAAAATACTTAAGCAAGACATTAAGACCACGGGAAAGATTTTTTATTCGGAAAAAGCGGTATTTTCAATTAGCAATTATTTCATTAGATTTTGATGAGTATAAATCGATTAAAAGAACATCAACATTGAAAGAATTTAAACCAAAAGAAGATTATGATCCAGCTAATAGAAGAGTAAAGGAATTATATGGAAATGAAATCGCAAAAGAACACTTACCTACATAAAAGGTTTTATTAGAAGAAAAAAAAGAAACTGTTAAAAAACAATAATAAAAGGATGTTGATCCTTCAGAAAGAAAATAGTTAGAGAACTCATCAAGTGTTTTTGGATAAAATGATAAGAAAGCCTTTTAATAATAAGGTAAGTAAGAAAAATTAACTTCCTAAAATCAAAAATGGTCAACTACAAGTAAAGCAGTCGATAACAGTACAAAAAATTATGATCCTGATACATTTGCTAAAAACAAAAAAGATTAAGAATTATAATCCAGTGTATTTGGTGGAGAATAAAAAGTAACACAAAGTACAGCTACCAAATAAAAATTAATTCCAACAAATTAAACATGGTAATAAACTGATACTGTTAAGAATATGAAAGATTTTGATCCATCTTAATCATAATTGAATGAAGTTGATCCATCTTAAAAGAAAATAGATACATTAAAATCAGCATTAGATACACATGATTATAAAGCTTAACCTGTTAAACACACTGAAAAGCTTAGTGTGAAATAATAGAAATATAAAAAAGATGTTTTTACAAGAGGAGGAGAAAAAGATTAAGTTCCTTCTCAATAAAAATAAAAATAACCAGCTTAACAATAATAATAGAAAGAAGTAGTACATGAATAATCAGATATGATTTGAAATTATTGTATAAGTTATTGTGATTATCCTCAAATTTAAATTAGATTGATCTGAGCATTCAAATATTTCATTGCTTTTTTCTTTTCTTTTATTATGATCTTAATATAATATAAAATTTAACTATTTTGTTTGTGAATACAAATTTAGCATTTAATTAAATTGATATAATATTTATAATGAACAGAATCAAATATTCAAATAGTTTTGTTCAACGATAAATCAGGCAGATAGACGAAATTTCAATAAAATTTAAGATTGGTGGAGTTAGGCGGATCAATGGAACCTCTTTATTAATATAATGATTAGAGAGTTCCATTTATTCATGAAATACTCAAAAGACCTTTTAAAGGTGAATCTTTAGTTGGTTTTAATTCATTGGATATAAGAATTGGAGAAGGAATTTTTAGTAAAAGCTTATGAAGATTAGGAAGCAAAGTTACAGGAATTGATCTTTCTTAAAACTCTATAGAAACAACAATCAATCATAAAAATTCTTATCCTGAATTAAGAAATTATTCAGAATTAGAGTATAATTTTATCAGCATTAAAGAATTATCAAAAAATATAATGAAATTTAATACGATATTATTTTATGGAAGTAATTGAACATGTTGAAAATCTGCCTTTATTTATAAGAATCTGCAGCAAATTATTAGGTCCTGATGGAAAGCTATTTATTTCTTCTATAAATAAAAGTTATGAATCTTATTTGAAATTAATAATAGGAGCAATATATATTATGAGAGTAGTTGTATAAGGTACGCATGATTGGAACAATTTTAAGACGTCAGAATAGGTGTGGCTTCAATTAAATAAATTAAAAATAAATTTAAATATGGTATTATGTGTTAATTTAAATTTAAGTTATGTAGTGTTAAGTATGATTTAGGAAGTGGCTAGATGAAATATAGTAGTAATGAAGCTTAGTATATTTTGGCTTGCAGCAAATAAAAAAGGGAATGATAATCATTTTATTAATAATATTCTGAATGTAACTACATTTATTAGTCAATTTTACAAGAGAAATTGTTACCCTTCATTTATCTATTAAAAATAATAAATTTATTGTTTTATATATTTCACTAAACAAGCTTAGATTTTGATTCATAAGACTGGATAATTCATATATCATAAAATCAACTCACAATCAAAAATTATTTGAAATGATTTATTTCAAGTACTTGCGTACTTTCAGTACTTATAATACTTTAAAATATTTATATAAAAAAGGGCTAGTAAAACAAACTCAACATAAATTAAAATCTCTTAAAGATATTCATTTTTTAAATTTCTAAAATAAAAATATTATTTTCATTTAGGTCGCAATTACAAATTCAGAAACCATGTTAATAATGCCTTAATTTAAATCATGAATTATTTTAGACTAACAAATCAAAAGAAGAAGAGAAATGAACCACCAGGATAAGGATAGCAACAGAAGAAGGAAAATAGTCATAGAAGATCAAAGTTTGAAATAGACAAGAAAAAATCGAATAATAATATAATTATCATTAATTCATATTAAACATGAGTATCAAAAAATTTAATCTCATTTTTTTCTTTTGAGAGATCAAAATATATTTTATTTAATATTTAGTAATAATCATCATCTTTAAATATTATGAAGCTGATTTAATAGAAACTTAAAGAAGATGATAGAATCTTGAGATATAATATAATCGCTATATTTTGTAAATTTTTTGATTAATTTCAATATAGTAAATTGTATTTAGTTTAAACAAATTATATATTATATTTAATAAAATTGACATAATATAGAAAAAATTTATAAATCATTTACTAATAGAAGTATTTAAACAAAAAAAATCGTATTTCCTAATTTATTAATAGTTAATAGATGATATAGAGTGCAATCCTAATAATTGCTATGATGTCATCATTAATCTTAGCATAAAAATGCGGTAACTTTTAATGTTAATGATTCAAAGACACCATCAATTAACAATACAATATTTACGCCACAGTTAATGAAATAAATGAATGGGAGATGAGAGAGTTTTTCTTTACAGGAGAAAATTTGAAGTACAAGATAAATGGTGATTGTCCATACCTTGAAACTGTTGATCCTTTGTCAGAAGTAGGAGATGCAGTACCTCATGGCGATCGTATGAATATTTAATTAATGAAAGCTTCAATTGGCAATATATAAAATTTGAAGGCATATAGATCATTTGATAATGGAGCGTGGTTGAATGATTTTGTTTTTTTGGAATAAAACAAGACTGACATAGATGTCTTTTATGCATTAGGGTATGTAGATTTTGTTGATAAAAATAGAGATCCTCAGAAAATGGATTAAGTTCCTAGATTCCATGCATAAGTAAATGTACGAAATTCGACAGTGTCATTTATATGCCATGACTTAGATTTCTTGACAAATTATCTAATAGTGATAGATTGTTAATAACCAGATTTGGATGATCCAGTTCATTTGGGATATCACAATGGATTTATTGTTGTTGATTTACAAGATTCATAACATTATGATATTTCACCAAATGAACACCCAAAAGGATATAAATATAATTATACAGAAAATAGAAAAATAGCATTTCATAATTTTAGTTTTTTTACATCTGAATAAGATTAAGAGGAAGGAGGATTAGGTGCTGATAAAATATCATTATTACTTGAGCAGAACCAGCATGGGCAACAGAGCATGCTGATTTAGGAAAAGATTAATTAGATGATGATTGTGAATTAGAAGTTTATAAATTTAGTAATAAGAAATTTTCATCAACTCCTGTTGCTTATCTTACAAAAATAGAATTAGCAGCATTATTGGGTACTGATCCAACAAAATAAAAATTTTCTATTATTGATTTCTAATTAGAACCAAATGGAGACATCTATGTTCTTGATGGAGAAAATGGCGTTTATGTGTTAAAATTTACATCTCAAGCATTGGAGTGGAAGTTAAAGGAACATATAAGTTTCCCTTATATAACTAAAGTTATGGATTTGATTTCAATTATTTAGTAAATAATGATGGAACAACTACTAGACATTTGGTAATAGTGTTCAAAGATAAAGCAATTTTCTATGAAAATGGAATGCTGAAGTTTGGTATAAAACTACCAGAGAATGCTAATTATGGAAGAGTCTAAGTTTAGATAAGTTTATATTTTTTGGTTTTGAAATTAGATAATGTTGTATATGTTTATCGTACAGATGACGGATAAAAATTGTATACATACACAAAGGATATATTTGATGCATTGATAATTAATCCATATGAACCAGATTTATTGGGAGTCAATCAAAATTCTGCACACAGATTTTTAATATCTAATGGATACTTAAGATTAAAGAAATAGGACAGTGTTAATGATGGAACTAAAACATATACTTTAGAAGCTGTATCATTAGATGATACATCATAAAAATGTTCAGTTATTGTAAATGTGAGAGTATTAGCTAAGAACAATACTTAAATTTTTGAATAAAGTAATCATCCATTCCCTTAAAGTATTTATGTTCCTACTCCACCAATTGCTATTGATTTGATTGCTTCTGGTCCAAATCTTTAATATTCATCATTAGCTACTTTAGAACATCCAGAATTAGGAAATTCAAAAATTATTGTAACAATAAAATCAGCATGGAACTTGTAATTAAATGGAATCAGACTACCTGATGCTAAAGAAGTCATTTATTCTGATATTCTTGTTACTGACTCAGCTACTTAATTCTATTTATTACTTTAAATTCAAACCAAAATAGTTTATGTCTACAAATGTACTCATAGTCTATTAGATCATGAAAATGCAGAATGCGAAGATTTTGATACATTCGCTTTTGCAGCTTTAATAGACAAAAAGAAACACCCTTTCTATTGGTCGATCTTTATTGACTAACTTACTTATATGTATTAAGATACAGATTACTCCATTCGAATTTACACTAGTATTGGAGGATAAGTTACAAATGTGGGTAAAATAGCTGTGGATAGTGCTGATCCTCTTAATAAATTTTCATCAGTCACCATGGTTAAAAGTGAAATCTATTGTGTTTAAGAAGATAGAAAAACTGTTTTAGTTTTTGCTGCTACTTTACCATTTAGATTACTCTATGAAATTAACATTAATATACTTAGCGAATACAAAATAGAAGGATATTTCACACCTAAAAGAGTTTTCAGTAATAAGAAAGGAAAAAGCTAACTTTTATTCATTCAATCATTAAACCATTTATATGTAGGATAATTTACAAATTCTAATAGTTTCTCTACTTTTATCCTCTATCGTCAAATCAATATTATTGCTGATTCTCAAGTTGAAGTTGCTATTGGCTAAGAACATTTCTTTGTGGTTTAATAATATAATGATACAAGTTTGATTGAAGAATACAACTATAAGCATATATAAAGAATCTACAAAACTAAGGACTTACCACTCTTTGATTATAAATTACAAAAACCTTTGACTGTCGATTATTCATCACAAACAGGTTGGTTGTTTGTAAGAGCAACTGATGGAAAAGAAACAGTTGTCTTGATTTATGAGCCTGGAGTTGTTTCTCATATTTGTTTACATAAAGTATTAGAAACTAAGGCTATGGATTTTGATGGTAAGACATTTGACATGGCAGTTGATGGAGGCAATTAGATGTTTTCTTATTTCAATAATAATACAATCCATAGAGTTGTTAGTATTTTAGCTGATGCTGAATTATACATCACACCAGAATTAGAAACTTAATAATATGTTAATGAACTAACAATAGGAGTTCAAGTTTCCAATTATCACTATAATAATCCATTAATTTTCTATGCTTAGATTACAGTTCTTAATACTTAAAGTGATATTATTATTAACTAAGAGCTATTTACTTCAAAAAAAAAGATCTTCAAATTTATTAAAAAAAAATAACAATAGATAATTAAGATGGGAACAGATTGGTATACAGGATAATAAGTTGGTATTGCAGTGAAATGTGATTCATGTGAAGGTGACTTATAAGTTAGAAACAACATTTATAAAATTTTAGAAAGTACAGATATGCCATATGATATATCTGATGGAGTGTAATTTGGCACAGCAGGTTAAGTGTATTAAACAAGATAAGCATTGCTTTTCTAGGATGTTGCAGGTAAATTCAAAGAAAGAAAAGAAATAGCAGATAGAAGTATCAGCTGTGAGTTAGTGACTGTCTCAGCAGATAATAATTTCATATTATCAAGTTATACAACCACAAAAAATGAAGTTGGTATTTTTATTAATTAATGTACAAATTTGGCTAATTGTCAATAATTCAAATAAGGTTCATAAATTATTGGAGGAGCTGAGAAAATTTCAAAGGTTGTTATGCCTGATTCCAAAAATATTATAATTTTAAATACTGATCCTGAAAACTTTTCATCTATAAAGAGTTTTATTTTGGTAACAGTATTTGATTATGATCAATCTAAATTTACAATTTCTAATAAAATTTTAATCAATGAGTATTATGTTGGCAGCAAATTATTATAAATTGGAGATTTTGATGTTATCAAATATTAGATCAATAGTGTTAATTACAATACAATTATCTTTACAGATATAAACAATGGCCTTTACTTTGCTCATTTTGCATACGATGCCTAAGGTGTCTTTTCTAAGACTACTAATGAATAATTCAAGTTAAGATCTTTTTCAAATGATTAATATCATATAGCAGATGATGCTTTGTTCCTCTAAGTAAAGGTTTTAAGCTGTTAACTTAATAAATCTACTCTTCAGATCAATCTTTTAGTGACAACAACTAATTCAGCTCATTATTCCTTTGGATTTGATCTTGATATTTCAAAACCAACTTTTGGATTACCTATAATAAAAGCTAATACTGTTTTAAATTATGTCTTGACTCCTTATGGAAAATGGAATGCAATTGATAAACTTGCTTATGTTAATGGACATGTTGCTATCCCCTATAGTAATGAATTGAAAGTTGTTATTGGTGTTTATGATATTCCTAATAATAGACCAGCAATTGTCAAAACTATTCCATTCAATCACGGAATTTGGGCTAATTATCGTAAAGCTTTACCAATTAATTTTGTTCTATTTTTAATTAAAGATGCCTCAACTAAATATGTATCCATTTATTTTTATAATTTAGCCTACTTTATATACAAATATAAATTATGATGACTAAACTGGTGAGTATTTAATTGAATAATATGAATTAAGAGCAGATCCTTAATTGTTTCTAACCAATTCTACATCTTATTCTGACTAAGTTTAATTCAAAATCTATTTGCGTAATGACTTTACTGAAGTCCAAGGATTAGCATATTTATCAACCACAGATCCAAATCCATCTAAAGTTCCTATTCCTGATGATAGCGAAAGGTATTTTAAATCACATACCATTTAGTTCCAACAAGTGGTAGATTACAGGATGATTTGATTTTTATACAATAACTATTTTATCCGTCCATATTAATGTGTATATAAAGTTTAATATTTCTATTAATAATTATTTTTCATGTTATTTATCAATTCTTTTAGCAAATTGGTATATTTTCTTTAAGGAATTGTATCAAATTCTTGATAAATTGGTTTATATTCTGCTTCACCACCATCATTAAATCTGACTTTAGATTAGAAGGAATTTCATTTATAAATTAATTTTAATTAGCTTGGCTTTTTTAAATTAATTAAATAATATCTAAATTTCTAAATCTATTGATTAAACTAATTTAAAATTTAATACCATATTATATATTCCAAAGGCTATCTTTTCATTTAAAAACACTAAAAATTTTGCTTGCTCTTATCTTAAACAATAATGTAATTAAAATTCAATCAATATTTATTTTCTTATAATATTTAAAAAAAATCTAAACATAAACCCTTGCCAAGCTAATTAGATAAATAATTTTTTAGTTTATAATATATTCTTCCAATTTATAAAGTTTAACTATTTTATTTTGGAATACAAATTAGATTTAAATTTTGTAAAAAATATTGTTTTTGATCAAACAGTGTTTGGAGTATGCTCTTGCAAGCAAAAATGAAGAACGAACAAAGGAAAAGATATGCAATAGATTATTGAGAAGAAAATAGTTAAAGGGAAGAGAAAGGATATTAGCAAAAAAAATTTTTCATTTTGCTCAAGTTAGATCATCATAATATTATATTTCATGAAGTATATTATATTAACGTATAGTGAAATAAGTATCTTTGGATAATTATAGGCATATGATAGGTTGATTGGATTCCAAAAAAATGTAACATTTCCATAGAAGCAAATTCATGAAATAATTTAGATTTAAGTTATATGATATTGAGTATGATTAATGGTTAGATGAAATATATAAATAAAGAAACTCAGTATATTGTGAAACAAAATCAAGTTTGTTTTAAATCTCTTATAGGATAATCATTTCATAATTTCTTACACTTCAAAATATTATTTTAACTTAGATTGCAATTACAAATTCAGAAGCAAAGTAAATAATCCATTTTTGAAAATCATAACTTAGGAATTCCAAAATCCACTAGAACTTAATGAAAAAATGAATGAATTTAAATGACCAAAACATGTTCAGGTGAAAGAGATGAATATTAGATGTTAGCAAGACCTATACTTTATTGATATAGATTAAAAATGATCGAAAATATAGTCAAATTCATTTGAGTAATAACTTTTCAATTTCCTTCTTCAGGTTTCCTTTTTTTAATTCTTAGAGTAAGCTTTTGGTATCAGGATAAACCTCTAAAATAACGGACATGTCCTTATCATTAACTTTCAACATTTCTCGAATTTCTAAATCTATAAAACATAATTTGTATTCATACATTATGATTGTTCACTTCTCCTTCGAGTCTACATCAAGGGTGCTTCTTACTGATCTAGAAGTCGTCGTTTTCTCTTCAAATTTATATATGAGTGATCTCCACTTTACTTTCTTATTTCATCATAATCTAGAATACTATCCTCTTCTACAGGTATTTCCTTTATCATTTTGAGATTTAGTTTAACCTTTGTACCTTTTACAGATACAGGAATGTTTTGATCTATTTTTTACTAAGCTGGATTCTGTGTCTCTGTTTAGAATGGAATAATCTGTTAAGGTAGAATTTGTAAGTGAGGTGTTTATGGTATCATTGGAATTCGCATAGGAGCCATTTAAGGTAGTTGTTGCATCTATTGCATTTATTACAATTGCTGCATCATTACATAATATGATGAATAGTTTATTAATGGAGACCTAAAATGGTATAAGAGTTTAGAGTAATATGTATATTGGGTATATAATAGAGTAAATTAGAAATTAGTACTTACATGAACTGAGGATTAGGATAGATCATTGGAGTTTATGCTGTTGATTATACTGGAGCATAAACAGGAGGTTTAGCTTTTAACATTGCCAAGTAATCTTATTGGGGAAAGCTCATTTTTGAGTTATTTAAATATTTCTCTAAGAATTCATATTCAGATTCGATATTTAGATTTACAGAAGATTTTATGGATAGAAAAATCAGATCATTTCTGATTTATTCTACAGGTTTATGGGTTCAATTTAGATAAACTGAATTGGATCAAAAAGTCATCTGACCACAACCAGTTATTATATTTGTTTAAATGTTATATTGAGAGATCTCTCTTTAATAAAAAATGTAAAAATCTCATTCTCCTCAGCCTCGTCGTACAAACAGCAAATATTCCTCCTTTCCCTTTAAATTACCAATGAATAACCTCGCTCTTCCTTTAACCAACAGCCATGTATAGTCGGATTAGGGTAGAAAGGTGATAATACATGTAGGATAACAATCAGGCAAAAAGATTAAATAACTTTTATAAGTCAATACGAGGCCACTAATAAATCCAGCAAAAGTTCAAATCGATATTGAAAAATTGTAGATCATAATGAATGGGAAGTATGAAAAAAATATCTCAAACACTTCTTACTCAATGTAGGTTGAAAATACTCTTAAAGAATTTCGAACAAAGGTAGATGAGCAAGATAGTATCATTAGATTGTAGGAATTCAAGATTAATAGATTACAATAAGAACTCTTATTCTCCAAATAATAATATTAGCGAATGATATCAAAATTTGTATAGGTGGATGGTAAATATAACTATTATCCGCAATCGACTAAATTAACAAAATCTTAAATTAGTATACCATAAATTGAACCAATGCCTTCAATAAATAAAATTTTACAAGTGGACAATAAAAAGAAAAAAAATATAATAGAAAAAATTTAAGGACTTGCTTGGGAAAATAAAAAAATAAAAGAGGAAGTTTAAAATAAATTTAAACAAGTTTTGCAATTTGTAAATGAATTTGCGATGACAGTCATTTCTTAAGCTTCTAGTCTCTATGTTTAATAAATAAAAGCTATAGAATCAATTTATGAAATACACAACAAGTAATTTGAAATTAAATAATAGTTTTAACATGAATGATTACTAAGGAATGAGAGCTCAATATGATATATTGAATAGGGAAATTTAAATACTAGAATAGTAAAAGGAAATATTATATGATAAAGTAATTTCATTACTTTGAAAATTATTATAATTAATGAACGACATATAACCAGCTCCAAGTCTTGTTAAATATAGTAATCCAATTCTCATTTCAAACAGTCAAAAGAAATAAATTAAATAACAGCCTCCAAGCAATACTGAAGATATTTTGAATGCTATACTACTTCCAAGAGAATTTAATCATTAGAAGAATCAATTGTAAATGTAATGTGTTTCTCCTGCACCTTCAACCAAACAAGATGTGCTTGAATTATAAGATAAATTAGATAAATGGTTATAATAAAGACAGGCAAGAGAGACTGGTCTATGTCCAATTAGAGAGGAGTTATACTCATAATGTTTTGATGAATTAATAAGACAAATTACTATTAATTGTGCAGAGAGAGGTATGCTTTTAGTAACAGTGCGAAATGAAGTTAGAATGGTCATTTAAACTTATTAAACTTTATATGCATCAAGCATAGCTTTCGGAATGAGAAAGTTTTTATCTGAAGAAGAAAAAAAAGTATTCAAAAATATTTAATTAGGCCGAATATAGATAACGTATAAAGTAACTAGAATAAGAGTGCTCAGATTTATAAAGACAAGTAGAATCCTTAGAATAAAAACTCTTGGATACTAAATAATAAGATGAAATTAAAAGATAGTAAACTAAAGAGGCTCATGCAGAAATTGTTTCCTAATTAAAGGCTGATATAAAAGCAAAAGTAAATGGCGATCTTGAAAAAATACTCACTGGATAAAAGAAATTACCTGATAAGAAATAATGATATTCATAATATTTTCATTATTTTATATTTGATAAATGTATTTAATGAAATAAGATAGCATCTTGAAATAAATATTAAAATTTTATTAATTTGTATTTTTTAATGGTCATAATATCATAAATCCTAAAATTGTTATTAGCACTTAGAATATCAAAGCATTTGAACTATCATCACAGGATAATCCAGCACAATTTTCTGAATTATAAGCCAGCACTTTTTCTTAGGATGGGCATGTACTATTAGATGTCTCCTTGATGCAAAAAACGGAAGTTGATCCAACTACTGAAGGATCATCTGCAACTTCTTATAAGAGTCTAGGAATTGTTGTTTGTCCTAATGAAGCATCAGAAGCTAGAGTGACTATATTTCCCAAGAAATTTAATTTAACCTAATACATTTATTCTCCATTTTATCCTTTATTTAATTTTTTAGGCTTGACTGTCTTTGTTACTCCAGCGGCGACTACTGTAATTTCAGCATCTTGAGGCTTCCATTTTCCACCTTTAAATCCTTCCTAGTTGATTGTTTATTTAACATAAATGGTTTCTCCTACTACTAATTCAGTTGTGTTAAAAGGTGCCTGACAAACTTCATCTGAACATAATGTCAATGTGGATTGAGCAATATAAACACATTCTTCTTCAGCTGCATCTGCACAAACCTATTCAGCTTGTACTTTAGGCTTTATTTCACTTGATTTTAGATTTGCTAAATCTTTGCTAAAAATAGTGGAGAATTTAAAAGCATAGAAAGCTAATGGTTTAATTCCATTGTCATTTGGTAATAACAAGGTCACTGATACGGCATAAAAACCAGTGTATTTAACCTCCTCATTTGATTCATCTTTCATATATAATGAGTCGAATTAACTAACAATTAAAAATTGAAATACTCTTTATTGACGATAAAGCTCCAAATTCTTGAGGAACCCTAAGTCGTTGCAGTAATAATTGTAGAGTCTGCTTCTTCATCTGTGAATGCAGCGCCAAATCTCCTTAAATTAACCTAGATACAAGTTGTGGGTAATCCAGTTTCTACAGAAGTCTATAAGTCTTTAGCATTAGCAAATATCAAAGAAAATTAAAGATTTCCATCCTTAAACTCTAATTTAAATGTTGGTCTTTTGGCTATCTATTTCTTTCCATTAGCTTCAGTCTATTTGAAGAATCCAATTTAAGTTTTGCAATTTTTGGCATCCTTGCATTTTCCTTTAATAAGAACCTGGTCTTCTGTACATGTTGTTTCTGTTTCAGCAGTCATAGCAACATATACTAAAAAACTTACAAACAATATTTGTAATATTTTCATAAAATGTATTATTAAATTATTTTCAATCATTAATGGTGCTTATATAGCATAAATTTATAGAAGATGTTTACAAATATTACGATTTTCAAGATTTTTTTCATTTATTTTTTATTATATTACGTAATCATTATAATATTAAAATTTTTAAATATATATAATTATATTTTATAGCCCGATTATGATAATATTCCAAAATAATCATCCAAGGTAAGTATTTTCTATATAGAATGGATAAGTATAAATGCGATGTTTTAATATAATTATTTTTATATATTTTATTCAAAGTTTCAAATTTACTTGGCTTTGATCGTAAATTTCCTACTTAGACAAGCTAGAAACATTATTGTCTGTAAATATAGTTTACTGTTATCTAGATTGTATTTAATATTTAGTAATCATCATCATTTTTTTTTCCCTTTTTTTTTATGATCTTTTGAACATGAAAATTACAATAAGAGCAATAAAGGAGAGGATTATGATCAAAAAAATCAAAAACATGTATTATTTTGAATTGATTTTTTAAATAGCAGGCATCTTGAGTAGGATATAATCTAATATGTTAATATAATAATTAATTTAAAATGATATAATAAAAGCACATTTTTAATGAAAATATTAAGAAATTTGTATTAATCAAGATACAATAAGGATTTCATAAATAAAAAACCACACATAAAATAAATTATATTTTGTTATATAAAGCATTAATAATATTATTACTAAAATAAAATAAAATTTGTTTACAGATTTTGAGAATATGTATAAAAATTTTAAATAATATGAAGTTGATTTATTAGAAACTTAAAGAGGATGATAAAATTTTGATATATTGTAAGTTTTGTGATTAATTTAAATTTAGTAAATTGTAATTAGTTTAAACACATTATATATAATACTTAAAAAATTGTACATAATATAAAACATTTATTAATAGAAGAATTTAAACAAAAAAAATCTTATTTCCTAATTTATTAATAATTAATAGATGATGAAGAGTGCAATTCTAATAATTGCTGTGATGTCATCATTAATCCTAGCATAAAAATGCGGTAACTATTAATGTTAATGATTCAAAGACACCATCAATTAACATTACAATGTTTATGCTACAGTTAATGAGCTAAAAGAATGGGATATGAGAAAATTTTTCTTTACAGGAGAAAATTTGAAGTACAAGATAAATGGTGATTGTCCATACTTTGAAACTGTTGATCCTTTGTCAGAAGTAGGAGATGCAGTACCTCATGGCGATCGTATGAATATTTAATTAATGAAAGCTTCAATTGGCAATATATAAAATTTGAAGGCATATAGATCATTTGATAATGGAGCGTGGTTGAATGATTTTGTTTTTTTGGAATAAAACAAGACTGACATAGATGTCTTTTATGCATTAGGGTATGTAGATTTTGTTGATAAAAATAGAGATCCTCAGAAAATGGATTAAGTTCCTAGATTCCATGCATAAGTAAATGTACGAAATTCGACAGTGTCATTTATATGCCATGACTTAGACTTCTTGACAAATTATCTAATAGTGATAGATTGTTAATAACCAGATTTGGATGATCCAGTTCATTTGGGATATCACAATGGATTTATTGTCGTTGATTTACAAGATTCATAACATTATGATATTTCACCAAATGAACACCCATAAGGATATAACTATAATTATACAGAAGATAGAAAAATAGCATTTCATAATTTTAGTTTTTCAACATCTGAATAAGATTAAGAAGAAGGAGGATTAGGTGCTGATAAAATATCATTATTACTTAGAGCAGAACCAGCATGGGCAACAGAGCATGCTGATTTAGGCAAAGATTAATTAGATGATGATTGTGAATTAGAAGTTTATAAATTTAGTAATAAGAAATTTTCATCAACTCCTGTTGCTTATCTTACAAAAATAGAATTAGCAGCATTATTGGGTACTGATCCAACAAAATAAAAATTTTCTATTATTGATTTCTAATTAGAACCAAATGGCGACATCTATGTTCTTGATGGAGAAAATGGCGTTTATGTGTTAAAATTTACATCTCAAGCATTGGAGTGGAAGTTGAAGGAACATATAAGTTTCCCTTATATAACTAAAAGTTATGGATTTGATTTCAATTATTTAGTAAATAATGATGGAACAACTACTAGACATTTAGTAATAGTGTTCAAAGATAAAGCAAATTTCTATGAAAATGGAGTGATGAAATTTGGTATAAAATTACCAGAGAATGCAAATTATGGAAGAGTATAAGTTTAGATGAGTTAATATTTCTTGGTTTTGAAATTAGATAATGTTGTATATGTTTATCATTCAGATGACGGATAAAAATTGTATACATACACAAATGATTTATTTGATGCATTGATAATTAATCCATATGAACCAGATTTATTGGGAGTCAATCAAAATTCTGCACACAGATTTTTAATATCTAATGGATACTTAAGATTAAAGAAATAGGACAGTGTTAATGATGGAACTAAAACATATACTCTAGATGCTATATCATTAGATGATACATCATAAAAATGTTCAGTTACTGTAAATGTGAGAGTATTAGCTAAGAACAATACTTAAATTTTTGAATAAAGTAATCATCCATTCCCTTAAAGCATTTATGTTCCTACTCCACCAATTGCTATTGATTTGATTGCTTCTGGTCCAAATCTTTAATATTCATCATTAGCAACTTTAGAACATCCAGAATTAGGAAATTCAAAAATTATTGTAACAATAAAATCAGCATGGAACTTATAATTAAATGGAATCAGACTACCTGATGCTAAAGAAGTCATTTATTCTGATATTCTTGTTACTGACTCAGCAACTTAGTTCTATTTATTAGTTTAAATTCCAACCAAGATTATTTATGTCTACAAATGTACTCATAGTCTATTAGATCATGAAAACGCAGAATGTACAGATTTTGATACCTTTTCTTTGGGAGTTTAGATAGACAAAAAGAAGCATTCCTTCTATTGGTGGATCTTCATTAACTAACTTACTTATATGTATTAAGATACAGATTACTCCATTCAAATTTACACTAGTACTGGAGGATAAGTTAAAAATGTGGGGAAAATAGCTGTGGATAGTACTGATCCTCTCAATAAATTTTCATCAGTCACTATGGTTAAAAGTGAAATCTATTGTGTTTAAGAAGATAGAAAAACTGTTTAAGTTTATGCTGCTACTTTACCATTTAGATTACTCTATGAAATTAACATTAATATACTTAGCGAATACAAAATAGAAGGATATTTCACACCTAAAAGAGTTTTCAGTAATAAGAAAGCAAAAAGCTAACTTTTATTCATTCAATCATTAAACCATTTATATGTAGGATAATTTACAAATTCTAATAGTTTCTCTACTTTTATCCTCTATCGTCAAATCAATATTATTGCTGATTCTCAAGTTGAAGTTGCTATTGGCTAAGATCATTTCTTTGTGGTTTAATAATATAATGATACAAGTTTGATTGAAGAATACAACTACTAGCATATATAAAGAATCTACAAAACTAAGGACTTACCACTCTTTGATTATAAATTACAAAAACCTTTGACTGTCGATTATTCATCACAAACAGGTTGGTTGTTTGTAAGAGCAACTGATGGAAAAGAAACAGTTGTCTTGATTTATGAGCCTGGAGTTGTTTCTCATATTTGCTTACATAAAGTATTAGAAACTAAGGCTATGGATTTTGATGGTAAGACATTTGACATGGCAGTTGATGGAGGCAATTAGATGTTTTCTTATTTCAATAATAATACAATCCATAGAGTTGTTAGTATTTTAGCTGATGCTGAATTATACATCACACCAGAATTAGAAACTTAATAATATGTTAATGAACTGTCAACAGGAGTAAGAGTCAGTAATTATCCAAATAATGAACCATATACACTATTTACTAAGGTTATAGTTCTTAATACTTAAAGTGATATTATTATCAAATAATAACTATTTACTTCAAAGAAAAAGATTTTCAAATTTGTTAAACAAGAAAAAGAATAAATTATTGACATGGGAACAGATTGGTATACTGGATAACAAGTTGGTATTGTTGTAAGATGTGATTCATGTAAAGGTGACTTATAAGTTAGAAACAACATTTATAGAGTTTTAGATGGTGCAGATATGCCATATGATATATCTGATGGAGTGTAATTTGGCACAGCAGGTTAAGTGTATTAAACAAGAGAAGCATTGATTTTCTAGGATGTTGCAGGTAAATTCAAAGAAAGAAAAGAAATAGCAGATAGAAGTATCAGCTGTGAGTTAGTGACTGTCTCAGCAGATAATAATTTCATATTATCAAGTTATATAACCACAAAAAATGAAGTTGGTATTTTTATTAATTAATGTACAAATTTGGCTAATTGTCAATAATTCAAATAAGGTTCATAAAGTATTGGAGGGGCTAAGAAAATTTCAAAGGTTGTTATGCCTGATTCCAAAAATATTATAATTTTAAATACTGATCCTGAAAACTTTTCTTCCACTGATAGTTTTATATTGGTTACAGCTTTTGATTATGATCAATCCAAATTCACAATTTCCAATAAATTTACAATCAACGATTAATATGTTGGCAGCAAATTATTATAAGTTGGAGATTTTGATGTTATCAAATATTAGATCAATAGTGTTAATTACAATACAATTATCTTTACAGATATAAACAATGGCCTTTACTTTGCTCATTTTGCATACGATGCCTAAGGTGTCTTTTCTAAGACTACTAATGAATAATTCAAGTTAAGATCTTTTTCAAATGATTAATATCATATAGCAGATGATGCTTTGTTCCTCTAAGTAAAAGTATTGAGTAGTTAACTGAGTGGATCTACACTTCAGATCAATCTTTTAGTAACAACAACTAATTCAGCTCATTATTCCTTTGGATTTGATCTTGATGCTTCAAAACCAACTTCTGGATTACCTATAATAAAAGCTAATACTGTTTTAAATTATGTCTTGACTCCTTATGGAAAATGGCATGCAATTGATAAACTTGCTTATGTTAATGGACATGTTGCTATTCCCTATAGTAATGAATTGAAAGTTGTTATTGGTGTTTATGATATTCCTAATGATAGACCAGCCGTTGTCAAAACTATTCCATTCAATCACGGAATTTGGGCTAATTATCATAAAGCTTTACCAATTGATTTTGCTCTACTTTTAATTAAAGATGCCACAGCTAAATATGTATTCATTTATTTTTATAATTTAGCCTACTTTATATACAAATATAAATTATGATGGCTAATCTGATGAGTATTTAATTGAAAAATATGAATTAAGAGCCGATCCTTAATTGCTTCTAACCAATTCTACATCTTATTCTGACTAAGTTTAATTCAAAATCTATTTACATAATGACTTTACTGAAGTTCAAGGATTAGCATATTTATCAACCACAGATCCAAATCCACCTAATCCTCCTGAACCTGATGATAGTGAAAGGTACATTAAATTTTTTAACTATTTAGCTCCAATTGGTGGTGGATTACTTTAATTGTTATTTTTGGTGTTGCCATTTTAGGAGTTGGAGGATGGTTTGCCTATAAAAAGTTTGGTAAAAAGGGTGTTGATCCTCTTTTAGGATGATGTGATATTTTATTCAATATATGTTTTTATACATATATATAAATGTGTATATAAGTTTAATAATACAATAAATCATTATGTTTCATGTTATTTATTCATTTTTTTAGCAATCTTTGTATAGATTCTTTGAGGAATTGTATTACATTCTTGATAGATTGATTAATATTCTGCTAAATCACCACCATCAAATCTGACTTTAGATTAATTCAAAGGAATCTCATTCAAAAATTAATTTTAATTAGCTTGACTCTTTTAAATTGATTAAAATAGTATCTAAATTTCAGGGTCTAATGATTAAATTAATTTTAAATTAACTACTGATTTTTAACCTTATGATAATACCTTTTCATATGCTTCAAATGCTTCCTATATTGCTATTGATTCTAATTGCTAACTTTAATTTTGAAAATCTAAAAATTTTGCTTGCTCTAAATCTTAAACAATATTAGGCTTTGGCAAATATTTAAATAATTTCTTCTATTCTTCTGTCAAAATTATATCTCTAAGTTAATCAAATTGATATAATTTCTAAATTATTAATTTCACATCTAGTTTTTCCATATATTTTTCTTTTGCAATATCTAACATCTTTCTCTTTTTTTTATCACATCCAATATATATCCATATAATTTATTTGATTGTTGGATCAATTTGGTTTCTTTTTTTTAAGATTTCATTTAAACTTTCATTCTAAAAATGATTAAATTAACATTCATTACAATATTAATTTCTTGATTAGGCTCACTATTTAATTTTCCAGTATCTCTGGGGGATAATAGCCTTCTCCTACTTCTGACTATTCCAGCTAATGCATCAATAACTTTATTATCTTCAGATATATTTGATTTATCTTTGTTATTATTTTAAAACCCAAATTTAAAAAGTTCATTTGCCATATCTATATCTAACATTAATTGAACTAACGGTTTAATAAAAGCAGCCAATAATAAAAATATCATTTAATATAAACCTCCAACTCTACTTAAAATTGCCTAAATTTTAACATAAGATCTTTAATATTCGCTATATTTTGGGCTTAAATTTATATTATGTAAGACTAAATATTCGCCATTATATAAGTCAGCCGATTCTCTTAAGGTATCTTAAATCAAAACTTGTTATTTGGAAAAATCTGAAAAAACCAATCCAGAATCTGTTTGGGTTTCTATCACTTTAAATTGCTAAAATATATTTTTAGATGTGGTAATTGAAAATGTATAGTATTAAATGTTTATGACATCTAATGACATATTGGTAGCCCTATTCATTTGTAATAATGAATCACTTAAATGAACTGCATAAAATCCAGAACTTAATTATTTTTTAATATCTTCAATTGGGGCACAATCCATATTATTAGTTGAATTCTTACACACTGAAACAGTGATTGTCAATGATGAATATATAGGACTTGTTTTAATTCCTTGTAATACCTAAAGAAATAATAAATAACTTTCATTACAGGTGGATAACTATCCCAATAATCCTTTTGGATGCATTGTACAGAACCCAGTCTAATTCTTGAAAAGTAGTCAACTTGAGTATCAGATAAAAAATGATCTTTTGTACATGCTTCAAGGGGAATAATTGTACAACTAAATTAAAATATTAATTACTTTCTTGTTACATTTGAAGTCTAAGTTTTCTCATTATAGATTCTAAGGGTTTAGCAATTTTTAAGTTAAATATTAAAAAACTTATTTATAGTTGTCAAAGGTTGGCTATTGAGATCAGCCAATGTTATAGCGAGTGTGAAGTTGTTTCTGTTAAGAAAAAATGGCTTAATATATCAAAAATATACAGATGTCTCAATTACTTGTCTTTCTGATTGAATCACATTTGGTGAATCTTTGGCCACTAATTCTTATATTCCAACAACTAAATAAGCTAAAGCAAAGAATAAAGTTCCAATTGTAAAAAGGGCCCCTATAGTAGAATTATATTTCTATTTTCCCAAAATTCTAAAGGAGGGTGGTTATCCAAACATGTCAAACTTTAAAGCAAATTAGCGAATATTATCAAATAGTGATTATTACATCGTATTATCAAAAAAAATAATTATAATATCAACATAAATTGATATTATTTCTAATCTAATCTTAAAAAAGTTTTATAGGAATTTAAATTTATTTGATGATAATCTTTTGTAATTAAGAAAGCAGCTAGTCATCAATTTCAAAACTAAATACTCATCTTAAGTAATTTATCATATATTTCTTGCATTATATTTGAGAGTATTGAGAGTGAAATCGATTATCCAAATAATTATAACTTTAAATTAGAACAAAAATATAGTATCACTAGGTACGTAAAAGAATTAAATTATGAAGGAAGATGCGTATAAATGATCCTGTATTAAATTATAAACTGAATTAATTGAAGTTTTTATAAAAATTAATGTCAACATAAAATGGAAAGGGGTAATAAGGTTAAAATGATATGACAACGTAAAGAAGAAAAAATGAAGTCAATTTGAGAGTGGCTCTCCAATATTATTCATCATATGATAAATTTAATGATGATCATTCTTTAGAATAGGTTGCTGCAGGTTTGGCAAATTTGGAATTCATGAAACGTAACTGTCCTGAAGGAACAAAATTAGAGGATTTTTGTGTGCATGCAGGACAATATTTTGAATTTGAATAGTACAAATATGGAGATATTATATTTCATTATGGTGACACAGGTGATAAGGTTTATATTATTTTAAAAGGAGAAGTTGCTGTTCTTGTACCAAGATCTGAAAGTGAAATAGAAGCAGAAAGAGAAGAAATAAGTTTAGCAAAATAACCATTCGATTTTGAAATGTTTTGGAAAAATAAGAAACCTTTAAAACAAATTTATATAGAAGTATTATTAGCTTAATTAAATTCAAATGTATACTTTTAGGATAATGTTTGCATGTTTAAGAAGGTGTTTTAGTTTTATTCTGGATAATCTTTTGGGGATGTAGCTCTTATTTCTGATAAACCCAGAACTGCTAGTATTTTTGTAACATCTGATTAAATCTTTTTAATTAGTATGCGTAAAAAGGATTTTAAAATTTTATGTGAAAAGTCAATTCTAGAAATGAATTAAACATTAGATTATTTTGTTAAATTATTTCCTAATGTTGGAAGAATGCAAATAACCAAATTTATATAGTTTTTTCATAAACTAGAATTTCCACCACAATAATTGTTATGGAAAGAAGGTGAACAAATCAAATATTTTTTATTAATTTAGAAGGGAAGAGTTGAAGTAAAATAATCATAATAACCTTTATATTAAGTGTCTGATAATTCTTTTATAGGACATGAAGAAATCTTGGATAGCCTATAATATAGATAATATACATGCAAAACATTAGATAACACAACTGTTTATTTCATGGAATAAGAAGATTTTAATAATGCTAAAAAAAATGCTCCAGATATTGTTAAATTATTAATAGAAAAAGCCAAGCTTATGACTTCTTTTCTAGAATAAAGAAAAGATGAAGTAAAAAAAGGATAGATCTATGTAGAACCACTTTCGTTACCAGTTGAAAGAAGATTAGTTAAAGATATGTTTATAATTAAGTCTCCAAGGAAAAAAGAAGTTAGATCAAATTAACCAAAATGTTTAACTTATTTTGACATAACAAAATTTAATAAATCTAAAGCTAAACCAAATAATATACCTTCATAATAATCTATTTCTGAAGATTTATACTTTTCAAAAGAGAAGAATATTAAAACTACTCAATCTCCCTCCAATTTTACATAAAAAGTTTCCCCTATTAATAAACAAATGAAAGACATTTTGATGAAAAAATTTAAGTTGAATTTTAAATTTAATGCTTTGAAATCTTTTTAAATTAGCTCTTGCAAATCAATTCATGATTTTAATAGTAAGAGTCGATTTAAAACAGAACCAAGTATTGATAATTGATTATTATTATTAAAATATCATTTTTTATGCAAATTTATACTTATCATGTTAATAAAACCAAAGATTTTTTATTTCTACGGTTCCAGAAATACAAAATTAAACAAAAAGTTACTAAGAGTATGATGATACCACCTAATACACCTACTAAAATCCAAACCCATGAAAGACTATAAAATAATTATAATAATTTTTACTCTGAGTTTTCATCATTATCATCATCATTATCATTGAAATAAACCAAATTTACTACTCCTGAAGATTTTCCATAATAATTACTTACTGTGATTTAAATTGGTTATTCTTCAACTAAAGTAAGATCATCAAAACTTATGATTATTTTTGATTAATATTAATATTTCATTAAAGTATGAATACCTCTTGCTTCATCATATTTTAAATTAGTAAAGAAGTATGTGTTATTTTACTCTAGTTCAATAATCAAAACAATTTAAGTAGATAAAATTCCTTAATAGTTTTCATATAAAGCATAATTACTAGTAATAGTTGTTGAAGAATTGCTATTGGATAATTCATACATAACAATTATTGCTTCTTATCCTTATCTATATGGTATTAAAATATAATTTAGAGATACTGCAATCTTATTTACAGATGTCCAAGTTCCAAATGGAGTTAAAATAAATTTTAACTTAATCTTATCTAGAATTAAATCAGGAACATTTCCGATTTCTAAAGGAATACTAAATATATATTATGCAGCGTTATTTGTCTAGATCAACAAATTAAAAATTTAAAGTGTTCCTGAAGTTTCAGATGAAACTAATCTTATAGATAAGAATTCTGTATCTTAATGAACATAAAATTTATCATGTTAAAAGTTAATCAAATCTAAAAATTCTATATTTTATATATAACTTAAATCAAGTAATTTAAAGTGATTAATTCTTAAACCAAAATTTTAGTCTGTAAAAAAGACTGAATAGAAAGAATTGTGCTTAACCACTTAAAAACTAGCAATTCTCAATGAATTTAAATTTAACAATTAAGCTGTGATACTTCTACTCAAAGTTAAAGTGTTATCAGCATTTATATAATATGCCTAAATAGATGATTCAAATTGTGTATAATCTTAAGGATTGCTATTCAGAATAAATAAGTGGTTATTATTGAACAATTACAATCCACTTATTCTATTTGCGTTTGGAACACTAATCTTTGAAATAATAGTACATTCCAAATTAGTTCCACAATCAATAATTACAATCGATGGAACCTAAGCAAGAATGGAAACTATAAGGAATTTCTTATCTTCAGAAATAAATAATCCATCCCCTTGTTCTAAAATTGATAGATTCAAATTAACAACTTTATTAAATTATCCATCCTTGTTAGTAAATATTAACTACTTAGATGTTAAAAAGACAGCATAACTAACATCATATAATAATCCATCAATTATATTAAAATAAAGATTCTAACCATCACTAATGTTCATTATCGGTGGTAATAATTTTGCTTAAAAACAAGATTTACAATCAATTTATATTTGAGTTATTTACCCAGTATATAAGGTCTTATCAATATTCAATTATGCTGATTTACTATCTTTTTTCACTTTAAAAGTTTGATTTTGAGAATTTTCAAAAATAGGCTGGCTATGTGTATCCAAAAAAAATATTTATTATTAAATGTTCTTGCTAAATTATTCATTTGATGCCTTTACACCAGTTACCATTTTATTTACATAATTATCAGAATGTAAATTACTCTTTACTTATAATAAAGAATCTTATAAAACTGAATAAACTTGTTATGAATAGTGCAAAAACATTTAAAGTCCTCCATCAACTTCAACTGTTGCATTTACTATATTTCCAAGTTTTATCACTTTTTTTAATGATTGATGAGACAAAACTCCTGGTTCATAAATCAAAATCACTGTTTATTTTTCATCTTAGCATCTTACAAATAGCCATCCTGATTCTTCACATGAATCAGCTACAATAGTATCTTATATTTTATAATTATATAAAGGAAGACTCTTTGTTTTATATATAACTTACAGATGTTTGTAGTTGTATTCATCAATTATAAATTCTTTTGCCGATTTTTATATTATATAGAAATAGTCTTTACCTATAGCTATTTTAATCTAAGCATCAACTATTGTATTGATTTATTTAATTATTGTAAAAGTACCACTATTAGATAACAGAGCAGCATTTCCAATAATTACTTAAGTGGGGGTTTAGATAAAAATAATATCAATTAATCTATTTCCAAATACATTTTTTGGAGATATAATATCAGAAATAGTATAGGCTAATTTAAAAGGGATGAATTAGTCATAAATTTAAATCTTATTTTATATTACAACAAACATTTTACTATAAAGTACATTAAATGATAAAATTTTTTCATCTAATGTTAATTTCTCTTATTCTACAAATTAAGCTGTTTCTTTATCAAAACTATATAAATGTATTTGGTTTTCTGATTCTTAAATAACGAAAAATATCTTTTTAATTTCAAACCACCAATGAAAAGTGCTTTTTGTGAGAATGCTTTTGAATGAAACCTTTTTAAGTTCAGTGCATTCTGCTTAAACATTTTTCAATTAATTATGTTAACATTAATAAATATAAGCATCTTTTGAATCTTATTATTATAATAGATAAAATGATTCCGAATTTATCTCATATATATCTGTAAAAATAATATGTTCTTATTATATTTTAATGTTTAATTTCCACATTTCTTGAATATCAATATAAATTTTCTGAGAAGATTAATCATCTAATGGTTGGTATGAAATGTCTGGTCCTATTGCTAATAAATCAACATTTATTGGATCAGATGGAATAGTTAAGGCTTATGGAAGTGCATTGTGTCCAGTTTCATAAAGTTAGGTATCGTTCTTATAAACAATTTGAATTTTTATGTCTACAGTACAAATATTTCCAGATTTTGATTTGGCAATTATTTGTGTAAGATATTATTAATCTGTTTTTGAATCCTATTAATACAATCTTAGAATTCCATCATTAATTAAAAATCTATGTGTGGATACAAAATTAATTCCAATCAGATCAGGTTCATAAGGATTAATAATCATAATATCTACAACATTTTCAATAAACGTATAAAGAAGCTATTTCTAATCATAAATATATATTTTTTCTTAATATTTTAATACTATATATTTTTAACTTATTTCTATTTATATATTTTATTATTTGACGTCACCTGGTAATTTTAATATTGATTTAGGTTGATTATTTTAAAAATATTAAATTCTATCTTCATAAACTAAAACTAATTAAGCTATTTAACCATTTTAGCTAAATAAATAATTAAAATCAAAGGCATATATTTATTATCCATAATTTAATCTAGACCATTCCTTAACTAACCATTTCTAAGCCTATAAAATTTTTAAAACATATATTCCATTAAAGGAGTCTAAAATAAATATATCTCCATTTGGTTCAATTTACATATCTAGAAATACAAAATTAAAGGTTGATTATTAATTTAATAAAGTTGCCAAACTTTCAGAATCTAGTGTTAGCCATGGATCTGTTGTAATATTACCATTTTTAATTTAAAAAACTTCAATAAAGGACCCTTTGCCTTCTTAATATTGTCCTCTTAATATTAGTTATAATGAACCAGTTTCATAATTAAAAGTATGAACCAATATTTTTCGAATGGATGGTGAATCATATTTTTAATTGTTTTCTATAAATGTTACATTTCCTGATGTATCTACTTCCACAAAGTAACTTTTATTCAAATTCGTACAATCAATAATATACTTAGTTTAAGAAAGAAAGTCAACATCTGAACATCTAAAATTTGGATCTTATTTTTCTACTTTAATATAATTATTAAACTAAGGAACCTTGTCATTATCAGTTGGTTACCTTATAATATATATATGTTGAATACCCTAATGAATAAAAGATATCTACAGAAATTGCATCTTATTCTATAAATACAAAGCTATTTAGCCAAGCTCCAGTTAATTAATTGATATAAGGCTTTAATGATATAACTTTTTCACCAACTATAATTATTTTATTCTATAATAACATGCTTTATGCATCCAAGACCCCAATAAAGTCAACGGCTATCTGATTTCAAAATATTTTGATGGTTTCTCAGACAGAGAAAAATCTAAATTTTCTCCAGAAAAAAATGTTTCTCTTATGTTCCATTCATATATTTCTTCAACGCTTGCATAAATTGAGTATTCACTCTATAATTTTGCTAATTATAAGTTTTATCATACAGCATTCTTATAATGTCAAAAGAAATAATTAGAGAATGGTAAATATTCTGTATAACATTTATATTTAATAAAATATTTAGTATTTTCAATTTTTCTTTGGAATAAGTTTTAACTTCTGTTATTAATATTATTGTTAGATTTATGAATTATGTGATATTTACGTAGATTAAAGTTATTCTTTTTACTTACTATTCAAATGTAATCCTTTTAATCCTTTACTCATAAGCAATAATTTTTATTTTTTACTCATTTTTTCTAGAATGGATTGATTTCTTTTTTTCTTTTGGCTATATTCATACCATCTTGAAAGAGATATTCTTAAAGTATAGAAATTGTTAGATTTCTAATATTCTAAAATAAATTTAATAATTACCATCAAGTCTTAATTATTTTAATTAAACTATGGTTTATAACTTAAAAAAATATTTTCGAATTATGAAAAAATTTCTAAAATGTTTAGATTTGAATGCCAAATGCTTCTAAAAATTAATAAATAACTTAAATTTATTCCAATATTTTCTTAATCGAAAAATATCAGCAATTTTATTAGATTTGTGATCATCTTCTTTAGAGATAGTTGAAATAACACTTTTTGAAGATTCTCTCCCTGGTGTGTAAAACTTGACTTCATTTCTAGGGGTTTTGGCTTAAATTGATTTTTTGCCTGCACTCTTTCTACTTAAATCCTTTTTTGGAGGACTCTATGGTAATTATAATTTATATGGCTAAGGTTATTGACTTTATGTTTTCCATGCTAAAAATATTTCTTTTAAATTTCTTTTATTTACTTTATTACTAAGCTTATATTGAAATTATTTAATACTAATTCAATGATCTAAAATTCTTTTTTCATTTGTTAAATCATATTTATCATTAATGGTTAATAAGCACTCGCAAGATTTCTCAAATAATAATTATTCAATTTATCTAAGCCTTTTTTTACTTTTTAAGGATCTGTCTTTTTTGACTGCTTAGTTTATTTTGGTTAATTAAAGTATGATGTTTTTATTATTGCTCTCATTAATGAAAAAATATTAATAAAATAAAATATAATTATATATTTAATATTTCTATACCTCTAATTAATTCAATATTCATACTATGCTTTGACTTATGATAGTTATTCTATAAAGATAATTTAGTTTAAGTAAATTTTAGATAATTATTTTTTTTATTTATAATTATTAACTAAACTTAGCAACCAATATCGAATGATTAAGAATCCTAATAAAAAAGGCCATTTTAGGTGTTACTAGATTATATTAATCAGAAAAATATTGATGAATTAATTTAATAAAGAAATCTATGCATAAACTTTTGGCAAAAGAATTAAATTTTGCAGATTCAAATTTTTAATTTTTCCCATTACCCAACAATATAATAATTTAATATTATTTATTATTCTAATCAAATTCTAAATTTGCAAATGATTTGTCCAAATATAGCTTGTAATATCTTGTTCATTCAATACATAAAGAACAATTTAAATTACTCTTTTTTTTCTCTATTTTACTTCTATTTAAGAAAAAGCAGTGTTGATACTACATAAGGCTAAATTATGCCAAAGTGTTTTCTAGCTTACTTCTATTTATTAATTTGTATAAAAGAGTTTGAGTATAAAAATTTTTCAAATTTGTGTCATTTGTAATATTTTCTTTAATGATTTTTACCTTTTTGATATTGTACATTACAAGTTAAGGACAATGTAATTTTTTATCAATGATTTTTGTTTAATTAATTTTATGACTAATATATTCAACAGGATTATGACAGTGATAATTGTAAATGCCTTCTACTCAATATTCTATTTTACAATTTTAAATCAGATCATGGGTTTTCAATAAAGTTGGTTTATTCTGAATTTGTAAATATATTAAAAAATCTCAAAAGTAAGAAAAGCAGCTTCTCCAGAAATCTTTATTAATTAAAAAGATAAAATTTTTAGATTAATAATTATAGAAACAATTATTTTTTATAGAATATCAAGAAAAATAATGAGTTATTTATTTTTTTCATTATACAAAAGTATCTATATTCTATATTTATTATATATATATTGATCCATAAAATTTATCAAATCAATATATATAATGGCAAAAGTCATAAGTCCTCAAGATTAAACATCTCTATTGGAGGTTGAGAATTAAATTGCATTTAGTCAAAAAAATTGTGCTTAAGTTTTTTTCTTTACATGGGTTTATCGATTGTTGGGCGTAAATTTATATAGAGATATTTCAATAGATTGGAAAGGAAAAACCTTTAGCTTAAAATGACTTAGTGATAGTTGATTAAGATTCCAGAATGGGATCATCCCATTAAAAATTTATAACCCTTTTTAGGGAAAGAGATTTACGAAATTCATTATACCAATCATTTAAGTGTAAATCATAAATCTTTAGTTTTAGGTTTAATACTATTCTGTGCAGTGATTTATTTAATTGTTTCTGGGCTTTAATTGTGTTTGCCAATAATAACTTAGGAATCATAAAAATTTTTCATTTATGATTAGCCAGAAGATAAGCCTCTTTTATCGCAAATGCTTTATTTTGCAGCTATTTAGCTTGTTTATATGATAACCCTTTCTTTAATCAAGCCATATTAATTATTTTATGGTTCCTTGTTGAGTATTAAATAATAAGGAGCATTATAACAAGAAATTCTAATAAAAACATTAAATTTTCCAATTTCTCGTTCTCAACATTATTCAACTGGAGAACTTATCAATATGATGTAAGTAGATATAAATTAAGCTTCAAATTACTTTCTTAATGCAATCATAATTTTTACTGTTCCATTACAACTTGTTAGTGCATTCATAGTAATATTTATTACATTAGGAAATTAAGCTATAGCACCTTCAGTGGGTGCAATAATTTAAGCAATAATTGGTATTATTTTTGGATATTATTATGGAATTATATAGAAGAGATATATGATCGCTAAAGATAATCGAATGAAAGCAGTTGATGAATCGTTAATTTTTGCAAAACAAGTTAAATTGAACACGCTCGAAGATTTTTTCGAATAAAGAGTAATAATTTATAAATATATTATAGATAAAAGATTATAGAGAGAAGGAATTAAAACAGTTAAAAAATTAAGTGTTAATGATGATTTTTATTTAACTAATATAGGGATTTATGACAGTAATGACTTGGGAAAGTGTTTTTTATTTTTCAGATGGAATAAACTTTGCAAATATGAGCATCATGATGTTAAATTATTCTAGTATACTTAACATCTTATCTAACTTACCTTAACAATTCAAGAATTTTTAGATGTCAAGAAATTCAATGGCTAGATTAGATAATTATTTTAAATAAAATGAATGTAATAAAATAGAAAGATTAAGTGAGAATGTTAATTTTGCTATAAAAATAAATAATGGTATATATAGTTGGAAAAGTAATGATAAAATGAATTAAGATGTAATAGAAAAGAATGATGAAGATGAATAAAAAATAGAAGATTAGAGTATTTTTAATATAAATATGAATGTTGAAATAAAGAAAGGATAATTTGTAGCATTTGTTGGAAAGTAATATAAAAAATAAATAATTTTAGTTCTGCATCTGGTAAATCTACAATATTAAGATCAATTTTAGGGGAAACTGAGAAATAATAAGGAAATATTATAGTAAATGGAACAATAAGTGTTGCAACTTAAGAACCTTGGATTATCAGTGGAAGTATTAAAAAAAATATAACTTTTATGAATTCATTTGATAGTGTAAAATATAAATAAATTATTAAAATTTGTGGATTAGAAAGAGATATTGCTTCATTTAAAAATGGAGATGATACTATTTTAGGAGAAAAAGGTGATAATTTATCAGGAGGACAATAAAAAAGAATTAATCTTGCTAGAGCCATTTATAATGATGCAGATATTTATTTACTTGATGATCCTACTAGTGCTTTAGATATTAAAGTTAAATATTCAATACATTAATAATGTTTCTCATAATATCTTAAAAATAAAACTAGAATACTTTTTACTAATTCATTATCTAATCTATAAGAATGTGATATTATTTATATTATTTCTAATGGATAAATTATATAATAAGGTAAATTTCATTAAATTCTTGGATAAAATCTTAATTAATAATATTAATAAAAAGAAGTTATTGANGATCTTATCGTGAAAAAGAATTATAGTAATTGAAAAACGAAGTTTATATGATGATTTTTCTTCCCCTTATTTAAAGTATATTTGCTATTCTAACTTGGGAAGCAGTTTTTTTTTTAACAAATCCTATTAACTTCACAACTATTAATATCATGATGTCAAATTACTCTAACATTTCTAATATTTTATCTAATTTACCTTATTAATATAAAAGCTTTTAAGTTTCAAGAAATTCAATGGCTAGATTAGATAATTATTTTAAATAAAATGAATGTAATAAAATAGAAAGATTAAGTGAGAATGTTAATTTTGCTATAAAAATAAATAATGGTATATATAGTTGGAAAAGTAATGATAAAATGAATTAAGATGTAATAGAAAAGAATGATGAAGATGAATAAAAAATAGAAGATTAGAGTATTTTTAATATAAATATGAATGTTGAAATAAAGAAAGGATAATTTGTAGCATTTGTTGGAAAGTAATATAAAAAATAAATAATTTTAGTTCTGCATCTGGTAAATCTACAATATTAAGATCAATTTTAGGGGAAACTGAGAAATAATAAGGAAATATTATAGTAAATGGAACAATAAGTGTTGCAACTTAAGAACCTTGGATTATCAGTGGAAGTATTAAAAAAAATATAACTTTTATGAATTCATTTGATAGTGTAAAATATAAATAAATTATTAAAATTTGTGGATTAGAAAGAGATATTGCTTCATTTAAAAATGGAGATGATACTATTTTAGGAGAAAAAGGTGATAATTTATCAGGAGGACAATAAAAAAGAATTAATCTTGCTAGAGCCATTTATAATGATGCAGATATTTATTTACTTGATGATCCTACTAGTGCTTTAGATATTAAAGTTAAATATTCAATACATTAATAATGTTTCTCATAATATCTTAAAAATAAAACTAGAATACTTTTTACTAATTCATTATCTAATCTATAAGAATGTGATATTATTTATATTATTTCTAATGGATAAATTATATAATAAGGTAAATTTCATTAAATTCTTGGATAAAATCTTAATTAATAATATTAATAAAAAGAAGTTATTGANTACTTTCTTCTTGCTAACCATTTATTACCAAACATTCTATTTAATTTTTTCCTTAAAACTAGGATCTAAAGCCTTCAGCTACAAGTATGCTACTTTTTGTTATCATCTAACTTATTTATAAATTGATACTTTCACTACTAAAACCTTATTAGTCATTTTATATTTGCCTCCTGAGTGTTAAGTTATAAGGAGCTTTATCATAAGAAATTCTTTTAAAAACTTTGAAATTTCCAATATTAAGATCAAAACACTACTCCACCGGAGAATTAATAAATATGATGTAGGTTGATATACATTAAGCCTCAAATTATTTTTATTATGCTATAATTTTATTTACAGTACCATTATAACTGTTAATTGCATTCATAGTCGTTTTTCTTACTTTAAAAAGCTAAGCAGTTATTCCAGCAATTGGGTCCGTAATTTAAGCAGTAATTGGGATACTATTTGGAGTTTTTTATGGGATACTCTAGAAAAGATATATGGTGGCGAAAGATAATAGAATGAAGGCTGTTGATGAAGCCTTAAACTACGCAAAATAAGTAAAATTGAATACTTTTGAAGAATTTTTTGAATAAAGAGTATTTATTATATTTATATATTAATAGATAAGATCTTATCGTGAAAAAGAATTATAGTAATTGAAAAACGAAGTTTATATGATGATTTTTCTTCCCCTTATTTAAAGTATATTTGCTATTCTAACTTGGGAAGCAGTTTTTTTTTTAACAAATCCTATTAACTTCACAACTATTAATATCATGATGTCAAATTACTCTAACATTTCTAATATTTTATCTAATTTACCTTATTAATATAAAAGCTTTTAAGTTTCAAGAAATTCAATGGCTAGATTAGATAATTATTTTAAATAAAATGAATGTAATAAAATAGAAAGATTAAGTGAGAATGTTAATTTTGCTATAAAAATAAATAATGGTATATATAGTTGGAAAAGTAATGATAAAATGAATTAAGATGTAATAGAAAAGAATGATGAAGATGAATAAAAAATAGAAGATTAGAGTATTTTTAATATAAATATGAATGTTGAAATAAAGAAAGGATAATTTGTAGCATTTGTTGGAAAGTAATATAAAAAATAAATAATTTTAGTTCTGCATCTGGTAAATCTACAATATTAAGATCAATTTTAGGGGAAACTGAGAAATAATAAGGAAATATTATAGTAAATGGAACAATAAGTGTTGCAACTTAAGAACCTTGGATTATCAGTGGAAGTATTAAAAAAAATATAACTTTTATGAATTCATTTGATAGTGTAAAATATAAATAAATTATTAAAATTTGTGGATTAGAAAGAGATATTGCTTCATTTAAAAATGGAGATGATACTATTTTAGGAGAAAAAGGTGATAATTTATCAGGAGGACAATAAAAAAGAATTAATCTTGCTAGAGCCATTTATAATGATGCAGATATTTATTTACTTGATGATCCTACTAGTGCTTTAGATATTAAAGTTAAATATTCAATACATTAATAATGTTTCTCATAATATCTTAAAAATAAAACTAGAATACTTTTTACTAATTCATTATCTAATCTATAAGAATGTGATATTATTTATATTATTTCTAATGGATAAATTATATAATAAGGTAAATTTCATTAAATTCTTGGATAAAATCTTAATTAATAATATTAATAAAAAGAAGTTATTGACTTTTAATTTGAAGATAAGCACTATAAATAAGAATCCCCTGAAAATTAAGATATAAGATCAAGTTTAATTCAAACTGAAGATTAGGAAAAAGGAGCTATATCTAATTCAGTCTTAAAATAGGTTTTCATCTACTTGGGTAAATATGTTGCTCCTTTGTGTAATGTACTTTATTTTATTACTGTTTTGGGTTTCTAATTAATTGGAAATAAATATATGGCCCAAACAAACATAAGTGATGAAGAATATAGATAATTAGCTTTAGTATATTTTCCTTTGATTTAATCACCTATTCTAATTGCAATCATTTTATTATGTACATATTATTTAATTATGGGCTTATCTACCTCAAGGAAAATTCATAATTCAGTTATTCATAGTTTATTAAATGCCTCCTACACTAAATTTTATAATACAATTCTTATAGGAAGATTGATGAATAGATTAAGCAAAGATATTTATAATATTGATTTATTATTTCCAAATGAAATTCAAAATTTAACAATTTAAATTACAACATTATTACTCCCATTATTTGCTTGTTTTCTATACTTAAACATAGTGGCAATGCCTTTTTTAATAATCTTTTTTATTATTCTCATTTATATAACAGTAATTTACTATAGATGTTTAAGAGAAATAACTAGAATTGAAGCTGTATCAAAGAGTCCTGTTTTTTCTTTTTTTTAGCAGATTGTTAGAGGAATAATTTATGTTAGAACTTGCCTACCAACCGAAAAAGTGGTAATTTAATAACAAAGAAATGTAGACATTGATCTTGGTAATTAGATCAATCTATATGGTTTTTAATATTGGTATTAATAATTAGCTGGATCAATTACAAATATATTTTAAGCTTTACTATTTGTTATTTGTGTATTTATAAATTTTAAAATAGTTTATTTTTCCAGGACAGACTTAAGAAATGACAATTATGGTTCTAACTTAGATGCAAGCTGTTTCTTAATTGCTACTAAATGCGTCCATTTCTTACGGAAATATACAAATGTATCTTATTAGTTTTGAAAGATGTTTGCATTTAGCTAAGTATTTTATTTTTATATTACAAAAGTAATATCGAAAAAGAAGAAAGGTCTATTTCTTTAATTACACCTACTGGTGATGAAACTGATAATAGTATGGAAAAATAAAAAAAAGAAATGGATGATAAATCGGTAAAATAGGAAAATGAAAACGCTGAGTCAAATATTGTTCTAAAACTTGATAACTGCACATTTTAATATAGATCAAACTCTAAATGTGTTTTATAATAATTATCGCTATAATTATAAAAAAAAGAAAAAGTAAAACATTTTCTAATTTTAGATTGGAGTAGTTGGAAGAACAGGAGCTGGAAAAAGCTCGATAATTTTAGCTTTGACGGCTATTTTAGAGTAGATTGAAGGTTCGATGGAAATAGAAAAAAAGAACATCAATCATTATTCAATTAATGAACTAAGATAAAAATTTGGAATAATTCCTTAAGATCCACTTATATTTATGGGAACTTTAAAATAAAATTTAGATCCTTTAAATAAATATGAGGAATTTTATATTTAAGATATAGTTCAATAATGTGGTTTATTAGAAATGCAAAGCTTTAAATAATAAGGATTGAAGAGTGAGATTGGTTTATCAGGTAGTAATCTATCTTTAGGAGAAAAATAATTATTAAATATTGTTAGATGCATTCTAGAAAATAAAAATATAGTTCTAGTCGATGAAGCTACATCTAATATTGATTCATAAACTGAAGAACAAGTTAAAAATGTATTTTTATTTTAAAATTTATTTAGTTATTTGAAAAATATTTTTCAAATGTTGCAATGATATCAATTGCTCATAAAGTAACAACAATAATGAATTCAGACAGAATTATGGTATTAAATGATGGAAAAATAACTGAGTTTGATCATCCATAAAAATTACTGGCTGATCCAAATAGTGAATTTAAAAAAATTATAGATCTTATAAAACATTCTGAGGAGCTTTGATTAATCAAAAATATATTTTAAAGAGATAAATATCATATAAACAAAAACACTTCTTTATAAATTAATTAATTTTTTAAAGTTTTTATGTATATAATTATCTGAATAATGTAAAATAGAGGATTAATCATTGAAATTTTATCTAACTTATGCTCACATATTTAATATAAAGTGAAATTTTTTATCTAATTTAGCTTTGAATTTAATTTCTATTTTAAAATCCCAATTACTTACAAAAAAAATCCAAATAAATTAAATATATATTCCTAATAAAATAAAACTTATATTAAAATAAATTTTGCTGAAACTAAAAAATATTAGTTCTAGTTTGGTAGTTTAGGGATAATAAATATTTAATTCGTTCATTCTAAAAAATAGTGGATTTAATCACTGGTTTAATTTTAAAAACATTTTATGGTTTATTTAGTGATTATTTAAGTTATTTATATATAAATAAAAAATTAAGTAAGTAAATGTCAATAATTATTTATAAATTTTTTATGAATACTATAAATAAGGCCTAATTATTAGATGTTGATAATTAAATCCAATTTAATCAAAAAAATTGTGGTAATATTTTTTTTTTTGCTTGGATATATCGATTACTAGCTGTACATATTTATTTCAAATAATATTCTTTAGATTGGTAATAAAAAGCCTCTAGTATAATCAGATTTGGCTATCATCGATCAAGATTGCAATATGGAGACATCTTATTCTAAATTCTCATCTATAAAGCAAAAGTTATTGTGGGTTAATTTGCTCTATTCTTTCAAAGGTAACTATAGATAATGATAGTATTTAGGATTGATATTTTTTTGTACCATCCTATATTTGTTAATAGCTCTACTTTCTTCTTGCTAACCATTTATTACCAAACATTCTATTTAATTTTTTCCTTAAAACTAGGATCTAAAGCCTTCAGCTACAAGTATGCTACTTTTTGTTATCATCTAACTTATTTATAAATTGATACTTTCACTACTAAAACCTTATTAGTCATTTTATATTTGCCTCCTGAGTGTTAAGTTATAAGGAGCTTTATCATAAGAAATTCTTTTAAAAACTTTGAAATTTCCAATATTAAGATCAAAACACTACTCCACCGGAGAATTAATAAATATGATGTAGGTTGATATACATTAAGCCTCAAATTATTTTTATTATGCTATAATTTTATTTACAGTACCATTATAACTGTTAATTGCATTCATAGTCGTTTTTCTTACTTTAAAAAGCTAAGCAGTTATTCCAGCAATTGGGTCCGTAATTTAAGCAGTAATTGGGATACTATTTGGAGTTTTTTATGGGATACTCTAGAAAAGATATATGGTGGCGAAAGATAATAGAATGAAGGCTGTTGATGAAGCCTTAAACTACGCAAAATAAGTAAAATTGAATACTTTTGAAGAATTTTTTGAATAAAGAGTATTTATTATATTTATATATTAATAGATAAGATCTTATCGTGAAAAAGAATTATAGTAATTGAAAAACGAAGTTTATATGATGATTTTTCTTCCCCTTATTTAAAGTATATTTGCTATTCTAACTTGGGAAGCAGTTTTTTTTTTAACAAATCCTATTAACTTCACAACTATTAATATCATGATGTCAAATTACTCTAACATTTCTAATATTTTATCTAATTTACCTTATTAATATAAAAGCTTTTAAGTTTCAAGAAATTCAATGGCTAGATTAGATAATTATTTTAAATAAAATGAATGTAATAAAATAGAAAGATTAAGTGAGAATGTTAATTTTGCTATAAAAATAAATAATGGTATATATAGTTGGAAAAGTAATGATAAAATGAATTAAGATGTAATAGAAAAGAATGATGAAGATGAATAAAAAATAGAAGATTAGAGTATTTTTAATATAAATATGAATGTTGAAATAAAGAAAGGATAATTTGTAGCATTTGTTGGAAAGTAATATAAAAAATAAATAATTTTAGTTCTGCATCTGGTAAATCTACAATATTAAGATCAATTTTAGGGGAAACTGAGAAATAATAAGGAAATATTATAGTAAATGGAACAATAAGTGTTGCAACTTAAGAACCTTGGATTATCAGTGGAAGTATTAAAAAAAATATAACTTTTATGAATTCATTTGATAGTGTAAAATATAAATAAATTATTAAAATTTGTGGATTAGAAAGAGATATTGCTTCATTTAAAAATGGAGATGATACTATTTTAGGAGAAAAAGGTGATAATTTATCAGGAGGACAATAAAAAAGAATTAATCTTGCTAGAGCCATTTATAATGATGCAGATATTTATTTACTTGATGATCCTACTAGTGCTTTAGATATTAAAGTTAAATATTCAATACATTAATAATGTTTCTCATAATATCTTAAAAATAAAACTAGAATACTTTTTACTAATTCATTATCTAATCTATAAGAATGTGATATTATTTATATTATTTCTAATGGATAAATTATATAATAAGGTAAATTTCATTAAATTCTTGGATAAAATCTTAATTAATAATATTAATAAAAAGAAGTTATTGA